>JAHKBH010003869.1:0-12058 GCA_019049505.1 Pachyrhynchus sulphureomaculatus
CTGAGTATCTAAAAAAAAGTGATATGACACAATAAATAATGCAAATACGAAAACTTACTATTTTGGCAAACCAAAAAAAAAAAAAAAAAAACAAAAATTCACGATTTTGTAGGTTTTCAAAATTAGTCCCCTTATTCAGTATGGCACTTAGCTGATATCGATAAAACAATCCTCAATGTTTTAGCCAGCGTGATCAAATCCAATTTCTCCTTCAAAAAAACTTGAAAACCGATTTATTAAGAACTTCTATAATCCATCTAGTTTTAGTAATCAATCGGCAAAATCATTAATTTTCACCTCAGTTGTGTGAATTATGCTTGAACTCGCTGTAAAATATGGCATCTTGTGATTGACAACCAGATATCTCCAGTAGTGATATCACGTATGCATAACCCCGATCCCCAATAAAGATATCGTCATCCACGAACCATTCCCTGAGAGCATTTGCACCATTTCAAATTCTTTGCGGAGCATAGTAGCCTTTCATTATTGACGCATAAGCAAAATATGGTCCGTGTATGTCCAGTATATATCCATCGATGCCACAATTGAGTGCTGATTTAATTAAATGACGATGCTTATGCATTGGAGAATGATTGCCTCAATGCTTTAAAAGTTACTTGATTTCTAGATGTAGGAATAGTTTCCGTCGATATAAGCTATAGCCACAGGATTTTCAAGCATGGGGATTGTAAAGATGGTTGGAGAATTCTGTCACGCGTCTATTGTTATATTGTTCCGCGGTGATCGATCACAGACCAATATTGTTAACAACAAAACGAGACAATAATGATTCCTTATAGTGGCAATAGCAAGTTTTAGGGGCTTGTCTACTACTTACTAAATATAACTCGGACAGTGAGTTGGGATAAGAAAGCTAACAAATTCCTTTTCCTTACATAGCGTTGCAAAGTTTCGATAACGTTTGGGATAGGGGTCGCAGTAAGTATACAGTTCTTGGAAATTGTTCAAGAAGATATTGGAAAGTTAGAAATCGTGGGAATTCATTCTTCTGTAAAGTTTTGCACGGAGACCCCCTGTTCGTTCGGTTCGCCCGATTGTTCAGTCATCTGATCGTCCGGTCGCTAGCTCGTTCTGTAGTTCATCGTTCGGTCGTCCGAGCGGTCGTTTGATCGGTCGTCAGGTCGTCCTGTCGTCTTGTTGTACGATCGTTCGGTCGTCGTCCGTTGTCTGGTCGTTCAGTCGTTTGGTCGATAGGTCGTCCGTCGGTCGGTCGGTGGGTCCCGGTCGATTGTTCATAGAGTCGTCTGGTAGGCGGTCGTCTGGGTGGTCTTTCGGTAGGTCGGTCAGTGAGGTGGAGTGATCGGTCGATCGGTAGGTCGTTCGGTCGTTAGGTCGGTCAGTCGGTCGATTGGTCGGTCGTTCGTCCCGTGTGTGCGTCGTGCATGCGAACAGCGCGTTTGTGTGTGCGTGCGGTGCGTGTATACAGACGATACAAAATAAGACCTTTAGAGCCCAATATCTCGGATCCTATTGATTTTCGCGATTTCTCTCCACTGAAACTTTTCATCAGGGCCACCCGAGTTACTAAATTTTCAGCCAATTTGAACGGGACCACTTTTCCATATGTTGTGTGCGAGATCCTTTGCACTTTAATAATTTATATATAACCATATATAACCTGCTATTAAAATTAACAAATATAAGTGACAATACCAACACGTAAGCAGGTTATACTAGCAGAACACATGGGATTCAGGGTTTTTTACCAGGGATGCACAGAGTGGAATATGGTAATTTTTTTCTACAAAGCACGGTTTGGAAATCTGTCCAGTGTTTTTTCTACTTGTTCCAACTGCACTCATTGCGGTTTCTAATGGATCGTTGATTTGGCGGGAAATGATGTTATGAACGACATACTCTGACTAGTTCTTTTTTTTTTGTGTCAGGGATCTCTTAATATGAGCTCAAAAAATGTCCCTAACTCGACTTACAACATACGTGGATTTTTCTTTCTTCTTTTTTCTCAGCCTATGTTTATCTGTTCCACGATATAGACCTTTTCCAAAACTTCCATTTCCTGCAATCCTCTGGATGTCGTCTCGTTATTACTTTTGTGGTCTTCCCACACTTCTCTTGGTCTCCCTTGGTCTCCATGTTAACAATTTATTAGTCCATCTATTGAGATCTTATTTCGCAATGTGGCCCACCCATTGCCACTTTAGCCGTGCTATTTCTCCAATACATCCGGTACTTTTGTTCTATCTCGGATATTTTTGGTTTTCTAATTCGGTGACTAAGGCTTATTCCAAGCATGGCACTATCTCAGCTGTCAATTTTCAAACCTGCGCCTGTGCAACCACACCCATGTCTACTCCATATATGCAACCGTCAATACAACGACCTTGCGCCTTCACCATATATTCTGTTCATATAGGCAACCGAGACTGCACTCTGCTCAACGCTTATGAGTGACTGGAGTGATTTGGAGCTTGTTAGCCGACTTGCGAGTTTCTAGACCATAAGTGAGAAACAGGCATTACACAACTATTAAAGACTTTCCTTTTAAGATTTATTGGAATAACTGGTGACTTCGTTATATGTCCCAAGACTTGTTCGTCTGGAGAAATTTCAGCATCTTGATTTTCTTTTCCTAATTGGATCTTATGTCCTAAATATATGTACTGCACGTTTTCGAGCAATTGGTTGGCAACAGTCACATCTATGTCTCGGGAACTCATTATTTTGGTTTTATTTACTCTACTCCAACCTTTAAGGAAGCCCCTCGGAGTTCTTGCAACATGATTTGAAGTTCCTCTGCTGTTTCGCTAATAATGACACTGTCAACTGCGAACCTTAAGTGGTTGAGTGGTTTTTCCGATTGAAATATTAAAATATAATTTTTTTTAAAAACAAAATAAATAATTTTATACCAACCTTCTTTCCGGCGCCTTGTAGCCACAAATAAACTCCTTTATACCTCCGCATTTTCATCAATATCACTGATATAATGTTCATTAAAAAAACACACTGTAGTACTCTGGACTAGTCTCGCTATTACTTTACTTCTCAACAGTCTGCTAATATTATCTTCAGCACTATCTCCAATATACCTCTTTTGTAGCTCGCTACTTAATGTTCTCACCTCCTCTAACTCATTCGACAACACTGAATCTCTAGAAAAATATTTACTTCTATGTTCCTGAGTTATTTGACTAGTTCTGTCTCTGTCTGCTACGTTTTTCTGGCGATTTAAGATTTTGTAGGTAGGGATATATGGGGTAGTCATCAAATTCTCCTAAGCGATCCGTTAGGTTCTCAATATTTTTGTGTCGTGGAAGAGGTGAAAGTCCCAGTTGGTCTGTTAACATGGCTAAAAAAATAAATAAAATAAAAAATCTCCATTAACTAGGGCTATACTAACTATTACTATTCCTGATAGTGGTAAATTTTTTTATATAAGATAAATGTCATAAAGATGTATGACTGTGACTTATACTTCTGAAATAATGCCAATAATAATATACACATTACATCAAATTTACCTTGGTGACGAATATCTCCTGTATTTCCCCTATTTCTTTTACAATCCCCTCCATCATCTCTATGATACAAGTAGGCTCTTGTTAGAATAGGAGACATAAACTCTACGGTATTCGCTCTATTTTCTCCATAAAATGGTCTCCTAGGGTCAAGAATTTGGGTTTTTCTTAAGCAATTTTGCTGCTGAGCGTTATGATGATGTTCTAAATTTCGTAAATTAGCATCAACAAATTCATGTCGTCTACCACTATGGTGTTCAAAATTTTGTCTCCCATCATCAAAACTTTGCACATTTTTAGTTTCATGTTTAAAAGTACCTTTTCCTGTATCACTACCGTAGGCATTCTGCCCCCTACACCCAAAATCCATGCTATGACTTCTGTGACCTAAAATAGGAGACCCAAATTCGATACTTCTACCTAAAATTCGTCTGTAGCCTATTCGTGACGTCATCATTATGTTGGCCATTGGTGGAGGTGTAGGTAGGGGTAAATCTGGCATACGAAGTGGGGAAATGGAGTACTGTCCCTGCTTTCTTCTTTTTTAATACTTGGATTATATCTTCTAGAGGGCGAGTCCATAGAGCTGCTGCTAAAAGCATAAAAATTTTCATTGACCATTAAAATTATTTGTAAAAAAAAATACGCGAACGTATAAATAGAAGTTTAAAAAAAAAATCCGCAAACTTATAAACAGAAGGCAGTTCAAAAAGATTGTTCCTTTTCTCCACCTTAATAAATGTTTATCATATTTTACATCAAAGAGCTACCCGATATTAAAATTTTCCCTTGCCTAAATCATCCCTCGTATATTATTTTAATCAATCAACCAACCATACTACCCCATTTTTAATTCCGGCAACAACATACCTTTTATTCGACATCCCTCTTGCGTTCCTTTGTTCCACTTGATCATGTAACGCCTCATTGTCTTCCATCTTGATTAAACATCATCGCGGCATTGCGATATTCTTTTGTTTTCTTCCTGCGTTGTTTGTCTTTTGCCTTTTTAGAGACAGTGATGACGGTTTGGCAACAGTGCGGGAGTATTGTATGTTTATCATTTTATTTAGTTTTATATTTTAATAGTTTCTTTACAGTACTTGCTTATATATAATATATATATATATATATATATATATTATATATATATATATATATATATATATATATATATATATATATATGGTGTTATAAAAATCGTTTAATATATTGAAATAAGTGATTAGTGAGGTCGTATAGAAATATATTCCATACTTTTTTAATATATTGAAATAAGTGACTAGTGAGATCGTATAAAAATATATTCCATACTGGAGTTCGTTTTTTTTCAAAATTTGAATCTTTTTGAGAAATAAAAAAAGGAAAGCTGGATTTTACCGAATGCCAAAAACCCAAAGAAATAGACCCATTTAAATCAATCCACACCTGACATTAGATCAATACCTATGCTCATAAAACCAAAGAAGACGAAAATGCTTAAAAATAAAAAGAAATTTCCTAGTGTTGCCAAATACACGATTGTATTCAATATTTGTAAATTTTCACATTTAAAAAGCAATTAATCTAATAATCAATTAAAATATTAATAAATTATACGCACACCTGCAAAAACTTATTACTAATTACTTCCTTTGTTGGGTTCTCCAACTAACAATTCAATTAATCAGGTAGTAACAATACATCGTTTAATACTTTTGTTTTATTTTTTAGTAAAAAAAACTATTATCTCGTATAAAATAATACCAAATTTGTTAAATTAAATTATTATTTGTTGTTTGGGATGCCTGTAAAAACTGTTTTTTTTATTTTTTTTTTTATTTTGATTATTGTATAATTGTATACTGTCACTAAATGCAAATTTTTTTCCGCCTAAACGTTTCCAAGATTAATTTGGGAATCCCAGTCTAAACAAACATGAAGTTAGCAACAAAATCGCAACGAGTTTCCATTTTTATAGAAGCTACACATAATAAGTTCTTTGGTTGATCACTCTTTGATTAAAATTTTACAGGCAGAAAGATTTTGATTTGGGATTTTACCAGTAACAACATATGGTTAGCGAGTAATTGAAAGGAGAATCCTAGGTATATCACTTAGGGACTGCAAACCAAACGATTGGATCACGAAAAAAACAGGACTCCACGACATAATTGAAAGGATTACATCGCCCTTCAAGTGGAACTGGACTGGTCATATGGCCAGAATACTGATAACTGGAGCGCAAAAGTGACTAGATGGAGACCATGAGGGGAAAAAAAGAAGTACTGGCAGACCTCAACAACGTTGGTATGATGATATTAAAAAAATCAGCGGGGCTTAGCTGGTATCGAATTGTTCAAAAACAGGGACATAATGGAAGCACATGTAAGGAAGCATATATCCAAAGGATAGAGAACGGCTAGAGGAAAAAGAAGACAAAAAATGTAAACTGCAATATTAAATAAAACAAAATTAATTTGGTTTATGTTAAATAAACTATATATAAAGAAATATTGGAAATAGATGGATATATTGAAATCCTGTTAGGATACTACTTTCTACACCTAGGAATGTCAGAAAGAACGAACAGCTATGGGTAATTGCTTATCACCTTTCATAGCCAATTTATTCATAAGTAAGTTTGAAATCGAAGCCAGTCAAGAATTCGAATATTTCCCAAGGGTATGGTATAGGTATCTGGATGATATTTTCGCGATTTTTGATACAAAGAAAGCAAATATTGATGATTTTGTTTCTAAATTAAATAGCCCGTATGATTCCATTAAATTCACTTACGAAGTTGAGAACAAAGGACAACTGCCTTTTCTAGATATTTTAATTATTAAAAATAATAATAGATTAGAATTTGATATCTACAGGAAGGACACAGTAACAGATAGATATATTCCTAATGATTCATTTCATTGCAAACAACATAAATTAGCCTCATTACATTTTTTAGTTCATCGTTTTGGTCGCTTTCCCTCTGAATAGAGTAAACTTTAATAAAGAAAGGAATCGTATTAGAAATATAACTAGAGTTAATGGTTATGACGATGACTTAGTAAATAAGCTAATAAATAGACATAAGTTTAGGTTTAATCTTCAGAATTCCACCTTTTTTACACGCGAAGAAAATAACACCAAGTATGTCTCCATACCATATAATCCGAAATGTAGCAAGGGACTCAATAAGGTATTTAATAAAGTAGGCCTCACCTTAGTCTATAAGTCATCAGATAATCTAAGGAATATCTTAGAAAATCCCAAAGATAAGATTCCTAATTGTGAGAAAAGTGGAATTTATGAAATTAGTTGTAATGATTGTGACAAAAAGTATGTTGGGCAAACTAAAAGGTCAATTAAAACAAGATTTAAAGAACACTTAACACACTTAAAAAATACAATAGAACAGAAAAGTCTAGCATTGCCGAACCTGCCCTTGAAGCTGATCATACTGTAACATTAGATAATTTAAGATTAATAAAAAATGTATCTGATAGGAGATTGTTGAACGCATACGAAAGTATGGAAATCATAAAATGTAAAAGTAGTTTAAATAAAGACAGAGGGCCTATTCCTTTATAGTCCTCTCTACTGGTTACTTGACCGGAACTGAGGGCCTTGCCTATGTCATTAGTTCCGTTTGAGTAATTCAAGGGTTAGGCTAAGTATAAATAGGGTAGATTTGTAGTTTAGCTTTAGTCAATCATCGCTCCTGATGAAGCTAAACATGGTTAGCGAAACGCGCGTCGAGTGTTTGGTGTAGTGGTGATATATACTGAGTAGTATCATTGTGCCAAAGGTTCTACATTCCCAACTTAGTTACCTAGGAATATGGATAAGTTCGAAAACTTTTTAACATTTCTGGAAGAAAATACAATTCGAATTGAGAACTTTCTTTTTCCTTAAAGTCGGTTGACGACGAGTCCAGGCGTTTGATTAACTATTTTTCAGCTTAAATAAAAAGGTTTTTTCAGTTTTCCATACGGAACACTTATAAGATCCCTTCGTCTGCCTGTCTGTCACACCCGATTTTCTCCGAAACTATTGGACTAAATTGAAATTTAGCACTAATATAGGAATTGTTGGCCCCATTAGAGCCATGTAGTTTGGAAGTTAAATTTTGACTTAAGTGGTTAGTTTTGGGGGTGAAATCGAAAAGTGAAAAATTTGGAACTATTCTCTACAGGATATAGATTGAACGAAAATTATCACGAGTGCATTACCTGCTGGTATATAAGAAAAACATTAGTTTTCCGTAAAGATCGGAAAAAAAACTTTGTTGAAAACTTATTTGGGGTGTGTTTTATGACGTCACTGAATCATTTTATACCTCCATAACACAATTTTTTTATTTTAAAAGCAATCAACGTAAGGAGCACTAATTGCGCAAGTTCGACTTGTACTTGGTTATTTATTATATATGTTTAGATTGTTACTGTTATAATTAACGGCTCAATAAAACGTTCTGAAACAATAAATGTTTTCAAAATTTATGATATGTTTTGTAAAACTTTTTATAATCCTATTATGACATAAAAATTTTAATCTAGCCGTTTCTACCAATAAAACAGCATAACATAGTATTAATAAATAAAAGCGGGATAATGACGAAATTTTTAAAGCTTCAGCGGTAAAAAGAACATTCGAAATTAATTAAAAATAAAACCAAATAGAGGTATAAACAAGAAAATGATCGGGTTTAAGGTTTTAGTAGGGATGAGGGAAAAAGTCGATAACGTACATACATAACGATCGATTTATGTATGGCTAGTTTGAATGAAAGTATCAGAAATCTATACAAGAGTAGACTGGACCAAAAGATACAACGGACCGGATTTGTTAATATAGAAGAAGAATATAAGTATATAAAAGGAATGCCTACACGCAGCCGCACTGGAAGCATTAGGGTACCAAGAAAAAGGGGAAAAACAGCAAAAACCATACTGGTGGGAAGAAGAAATTAAATACGAAATTGAAGAAAAATGGAAATGCTATCACAACTACTTAAGTTCAAAGAGCACAAACGACAAAGTAAAATACAAAGAATCCCCAAGCTAGAGTACGCAAAATGATTAGTGACAAAAAGAACAACCAATGGGAAAAGACATGCTCAAAACTCAACACTTACATAGGAGGAAGAAAAAGCACAGAAAGCTGGAGACTTCTTAAAAATATGAGAACAGAACGGAAAAGAGAATTCTTCTCATCAATAACACCAAAAAATGGAACCAATATTTTACAAATATGCTAACAGAAGATAGACCAGAGTTCAAAAGTACCCAACATGGAAACCCAAATATAGTTATACGAGGATCCCCAATAAGGATAACAACATCAGAAGTTAAAGAAGTATGTAAAACGCTAAAAAATGGTAGAGCTCCAGGACCAGGAAACATCCCAGGAGAGATAGTAAAATACGGAACTGAAAAGCTATTTAGCGCTTTGAGGAACTTATTCCAAAGACGCATTAAACACATCAGAAGTACCTGAGGAATGGAACATATCATACATATCAACAATTCATAAGAAAGGAGACAAAAATATTTGCGATAACTATACGGGAATAACGGTTACAGGATCTATTTAGCAGAATATACGGAAAAAAATACTTAAAAATAGAATAGAAACGGAATACGCGGACGTAGAAGCTGAAGAACAGGCAGGCTTTAGAGCAGGAAGATCCACAATAGACCATCTCTTCTCACTGACACAAATCCTAGAAAAGAAATCCGCATTTGATCAGGAAGTCCATGTCTTGTTTGTTGATTTAAAAAAGGCCTACGACAGCGTGCCCCTAAAGAGATTGTGGGAAATACTACAACAGAGTAATGTAAGCACCGAAATAATTAAAGCCGTAAAATCCTTATACCAAGACGCAAGAAGTAGTGTGAAACCAATAGGTATAACAACAGGGTTCCCGATCACAAAGGGTCTTAAAACAGGGCTGCTGTATATCCCCAACGCTATTTAAAATCTATTTGGAGAGTGCACTGAAGAACTGGAAAAGGAAATGCAGCAGTATAGGGATTACCACTGGACGACGATACTACATTATACACGCTATCATTCGCAGATGACCAGGTAGTAGTCGCTCAGGGACATCGATGATATGGAATACATAACACGAAAACTTATGGAGGAATATGAAAAATGGGGCCTAGAAGTCAATATTAAAAAGACCGAGTACAATGTGCGTCGGACGACAACAGCAGGACTTGAAACTGGCCACAGGACACAACACCATCAAACACTGTTTGCCAGTTTATAAGTATTTTTGGGAACGAGAATATCTAGGGACGGAACACTGGAAGAAGCAATATTTCGAGAGGAATATCCAAGGAAGAAAAGCGATTGTAATGCTTAATAGTATACTATGGGACAAAAACATAACCATTGAAAATAAGAAGAGAATTTACAACTCAATAGTGAAAAGTATAATAACTTACAGCTGCCCAGGTGTGGCCATTAAAGGAAAGAACAGAAAAAATACTAAAAGCTACAGAAATGGATTTCTGGAGACGAGCAGCCAGAAAAATCCAGAAAAGACCGCATACCAAATGACACGATAAGGCGAGCTTTAAGAAATAAAGCACGATATAGTGGGACGAAATCACAACCCAACAGTTGGTATGGTACTGACATGTACAGAGAATGTCACAAGAAGACCGCCTACCTAAAAAGATTTTAAATTGGAACCCTCATGGAAGAAAAAGAAAGCGAGGAAGACCACGCCAAAGCTGGAGAGCAGGAATCAACAAGGAAGTACTAGAGAGAGATCTGGAGGAGGAGGGATGGAGAAACCGGGAGGAGTGGAACATTAGGCATCGGAAGACGGAAGACGTTATAAAAACCGATTGATATATAATTATGATATATATATATATATATATAATATATATATATATATTATATATAATATAATATATATAGTAATATATATTAGAAATAAATCCTTTAGACGGCCATATACATGTAGTTTTGACCATATAAATGCCTTTAAATTCAGAACCTCATCCATATTTAATTTGGTACAAACAGCTTAGTTTTCACACTAACGTGGTTTAGAAAGTATGTTTCATTAACCTTCCAGAGTTGAATTCGTCCTATTTTCATAAAATTAAACTTCCATTGAAACAATTGAAGCAGAAAATAGATTGATTCTAGGTGTAAATATTTTAATGCTTGGCGGACTGTTAACTTCTATAATTCCGGATAAAATTTTTTTTCCGTTTTTGTACTTACTTCGGGCTCAAATAACATATGAGAGAGTGAACAAGAAAACAGAAGGGTTTAAAAAAAAGGTCATTACCTACTTTAGAGGACATGTAATTCGAGTTTGGGGATTATTTTTTTCCTTCAGGAATTTAGCGTTGTGGCACAAACCTTCGGGATAATCTACGCAAGGCCCAGACTCACAAGCTTATCAAACCATAGGGCCAAATGAGACGCAATTAATAACATAACAATTTTTTATGTTATGTGAGTCTACGCTCTTATGGTATGTCTGAAAAACATCTGTTTTGTGGCTCACATTGTTTCCACAGAGCGTGTGTCTTTACTAGTGGCAGTCGACGGATCTCTTTCTAACACCTGCACTATCAACACCGGTGGTGCCCCAACACTCCAATACTGTACTCCTACTCCTCGTTCACTATTTACAATTAACGATCTGCTGGAAAAAACCGGAAATCCAACCTACAGCTTTTGTAGAATGACAGTACGCTTATTCTCTTCATGTCACACTTGAAAACGCTCGGACATCGAGGCTACTCAGGCGAATATCTGCAGACAAGCAGGAGGGCGCTTTCAACTTAACAAAGAGCTGTTACGAAATTCCTCTCTTGGGGTGACAGTAACCAAGTGGAATATAACGCTAACTAAAAACCCTAGGCGAACAGTTTTTATTTCTAAAAAATTTTACATTGCTGAACTCGTCATAGTCATGTTCGGGACTCTTCATTCCCTAGGCATAGTTTGGGCGATAAATTTGGAGACAAATAAGTCCTGGGCATGACCATTGTTTGCAATGCATAGCAAAGGAATAGCTATCTCAGAAGTTTGGGAATTATTATTTCGAACCAGAAAGCGTTACTACACTCCACAACCACTGTTAATCTATTAATAAAGCATCAAATTCGACCACGATGAAATACTGCTCCCATGTTTTAGGGAACTCTGCTCCCAAACAACACCACTGCAATCTCTTGGACTCTGTTCAGAGAAGAGCTGTTCGTACTGACTGGAGATCCGGAACACGATCGGCGGCTTGATTCGACTGGATCAACGAAGAACTTGTTGGCAACTTGAAGTCCTGTTTTACAAGTATTTTCCATGGAAAGTCGCTTACGAATGGCTGTTAGCCGGCTTAATTCCTCCCAGAGTGGTTGCATGTTAGAAATACACGTTCGCGCTAGTACTTTCACATCCGTCTGAGGTTCAGATTATTACTTTCGCGTACAACGCTTTTCAAGGAAAGGGCGAGTTTTTTTACTATACGAAGACCATCCTCCCTTAGGAATAATTTGCCCAGGATCAGTTCCCATCCGAGTAAACCCTTTACAAGCGAT
>JAHKBH010003870.1:0-11995 GCA_019049505.1 Pachyrhynchus sulphureomaculatus
ACGCCAAAAATAAATTGCTTGTTAAGTTTTTAGTATAAATAATATTCCATTTGTAGGTCTTTTATAATATGTATAAACCAGATCATTTGCATAATTTAAGGGGGTCACTACCGAGAAAAATGAAAAAAATACGTTTTTCGTTTTTTTCCATTTTTATAATCTACAATCATTTCTGCACAAAACAATCCAACCCCCACAATTATACGATGAGTATAAGTGCCTGAAATTTTTATATAAAGTAGTCAAGGTATGAGCCATCAGTCAGTATCGCCAAGATATGAGTCCCGCTCAGCCTTCGCCTAGCTTCGCACTACGCACCTTTCAATATACCACCCCATTCCACCCATTATGAAGTTATTATTATTTTCACTATTATCCCACTTTTTATTAACAATGCTTAGGAATAATTATATAACACTATTTACTACATACAAATAAAAAACTTTATTTTTACAAAAATATTTTGAAAAAGTAATAATAAGATTTTATTATTTTGTTATACTTTTTTTAACTAAAATGAACCCGCTTCATATGACGGGCCTTCTTTTTTTTCTAACTTCTTAAATTTTTCTTCTAAACTTTTTCTTGCTCTTGAAATTTTTTGCCTCTCGCATTTCGATGCTTGTTGTAAGTCTTTCTCGGCTTTCACTATTCTCAGTTCATCTTCCTTCATCAGCCCAGCAATTGTAAATTTTCCAGGGCAATGAAAAGTTTTTCAAGTACTCGGCAGCGGGAAATATTACCTTCATTGAAGCAGCATATGCACCTAATTCTAGTGTGCTTTTCTCTACAAAAATATTTTTTGGGCATCTAACCCACAATGCATTATTATAGCTTTCGTTTGTGTTTTGTGTCTTACGTGAACGCATTTTTCTAACAGGGCTGGATTCGCCAGGTCCCTGAAGACAGGTTTCAAAATTTCCATTACTACTTTTGGTAGATGAAAATGCTTTGAGTGCTCATATAATTTTTTTTCTGCCTGGGCCTTGAGGAACTTACACCAGTCCAAGCTGCATAAATTGTGTGCCGGATTCTGGTCGTTTGAGCCGAGATGAAAAAATTCTGCCCATACTGCTTTTTTCATCTCAGCCAAGCTGCCAACGTTTCTTCGTATGGCTAAGCCATAAAACTTTTGAATGTCGTTTATTGCCACATCCGTGAGTCTGCCCTTTCCTCCTATCGGCTTTCCATCTTGCAGTTTTTTGGACGTGTAGGAAGTTTTTAGCTTTCTGAGTCTAGATCCCATCCTTTTTTGTACATGTCCTATACATTCTAACTTCTGAACTAAGAGACTATCTCCGTAAGGGTTTTGTTCTACAACCTTCAAGAAACCCTTTGAGTCTCCATCACCTAAGTAGTGAGAATATCTCACATTGTATTTGTCCATTGACCTCAGGAAAATTTGCTCTGCACCAGCTGCTTCCATAGCCCCACTGGTACCACTATGATTGGCTATGCAATTTTCATTATGTGTATTCTGAAATTTTAGTGGACAACGACAGTGTTTGGAGAGTACCACAATATCCACTATTTTGCCTGAGTCAGTACTCGCAGCAGAGACCACGCCATTCAAAGAAGTATGGCCCCTTTTTTGCCAACTGCCATCTAGTGAGATGGCCAAATCCCTGTTGCCACTATTTGAAATACAGGCTTCCTCTACGGCAGCCACCATTATATCTTTTCCAACTACTTCAAGAGCTGAACGAATAACATTTTGGTGCAAAAAGTGCTTGCTTTGTGGGGGAGGAATGTTCATCATAGCACAAAGAAGTTTAGCTCCAGCATCTAATATTTATTGTATCTAATTTCACAGATTTACCTTCGAGTTCATAATCCAGTTTCTTGGAGTTCCTTAGTTTATTTAGGACTTGACAATTCTGACAAACAATCTTTATAGTGGATGCCAAACCGTTTCTCAAACAAACACTTAGGGTGATTTCACCACCACATTTTTTGCAGTCCACTGTTGAGTTCAGTGTTTTACTCAGCTCTCCAACATCCACCATATCATACGCATGGTTGCTCATGAATGACTCAAATTTATTTTGATTACCTAGTTTTTTTGAAGAAGAAGAAGGTGTACGATTTTCAGATGAGGTTGATGGTGTTGATTCAACAGATGGTAAGGACATGATCAATTTACGAGCAACAGACATATGTGTCCCACTAAAAGGTTTATTCCTTTTCTTGCTCTTGAAGCTAGTCTTTGGCTTAGTCATTTTTCTTCACAAAATAATAATCAAAAACTATAATAAAATAACAATATAATAAAATTTAAAACAGCAATAGTAACAGAAAACAGGAAAAAAAATTTGTAACTATGTAAACAAAAACAATCTCTCACGTAAAATATAACCAAACAAAACAAAACTAAAAAAAAAAAATTTGGAAAAAAAAAACATATTTTGTTGTAAACAATCAGTGTTGCCAAACTTGTTTTTGCAAAAAAAAGAAGACAAACACTCTAGAAATAAATTTAAAAAAGTTGATTATAACAAAAAAAGCAGTCAAAACTACAACTTTTTAGTTTTTCGGCTCTCCTGAAAAATTGACTTTTTTGTACATTTGCCCCATTATCTTCAAAACTATGAAAGTTATTGAGCTATTTTTTTTTTTTAAATATCCATGGCAACACTGTCTACAGTTCGGACTAAGGAAATGATAAACGAAACAGCTGGTAATTTACCGCGTCAATTCAAACATACAAATAAAATTCATGAACTTTTCTAGAAAATGTAATTTAAATTATTTCTTTAAACCCTTAGTCCCATTAAATTATATAATAATAAATAATAAGTGTGCAAAGTTTCGTTGAAATAGGATGAACGGTTGCTGAGAAAATGGGTTTTACTTTTCAATGTAAATTGACCTCGGTAGTGACCCCCTTAAACAAGGACATGGAGAAAACGCTAAAACACCCATTTGTCCACTACTTTGTTGCAGGTGCATATAGAACCGGTCGTACATACGCACAAAGAGACATATATACCGGTATAGAAATACATGATATTGCAGTTTATAATGTAAACTGTAAATAAGTGAATCTTAAATGTGTCCATGATATCGAATTCAAAATATCAGTTGAAGTTGTGCGATGCTTAATTCTATCTCCTTGGAGATTCTCTCTTTCCCAGTGTTTTTTGGACAACCGTGGTTTGATAACATTTATTTCACAACTCTTTGCGGCAATCTTGTTTTTTCTGTTTTCTGTACATCATCTTTAGTGCTAATTTTGTCGTCTTTTCTACATATTTCCAATGATCGTCTAAACACATCCATTTCATTTTAGTTCAATAAGAGGACAGTGTTGTTAGCGTGCACTGTGTCGGATTCCAAGCTCTCTGTTTTTCAAAACTTAAAAATGACACAATACTTTTGAAATACAACTCTTTAATAGTCATCGAGCTCGTCAAGAACATCCCCCTAATGTGTTTCATCTACAGTTTTAGGCATTTAAAAAGTCTCTTCTTCTTCTTCTTCCTACGTTAGGACCATGTCCTGTGTTCACTTCAAAGGTTTCCCAGAAACAATTGCGATGATGAAGACCAGCTCTCATACCATCTTTTTGGTGGTCTTCCAAGCGGTCGAGGTGTGTTTGGTCGCTTGTCTTTTGCAACCTTAGCCAACCGGTCATTTGGCATTCTGTCCACATGGTCTCTCCATTCTCTACTCCTATTCCTTGCCCATCTCACCACATCCTGTATTTCACACATTCCCTTATTTCTTCACTTCTCTTCCGGACAAATAAGGTATGTCCTGTTATCGATCTAAGTGTTCGCATTTCTTTTGTTCTTAGGAGTCGTTTTGTTATTGTGTTCTCCGCTTTGGTTTCTATTGCGTACGTCATGATCGGTCTTACGCATGTTTTGTATATTCTTACTTTGCTCCTGGTGCTCATATATTTGTTTCTCCAAATTATATCTCTTAAGTATCTTGATATTAATGATGCCTTTGTTGTTTGAATTTTTACTTCCTCCTTAAGGTACCTGGTACTTGTTATGTTTGCCCCTAGATATCACATGTTCTAGACTCTGATCATAAATCGCGAGTTTGCATCTTTTCGGTTCTTTAGATATTGTAAGGGATTTTGTTTTCTTTACAGATATTTGCATATTAAACACTTTTGCTGTTTGTTGGAACTTATGTAGGAGTCTCTGTAAGTTATCTTCGTCTTCTGATATGATTACTGCATCATCGGCGTAGCATATTATTTTTATTTCTTTGTCTCCCAATCGATATCCTCTCCCAGTTTTCTTTACTTCGTTTTTATTATTTCATCCATTATGATGTTAAATAAGATTGGGCTTAGGCTATCTCTTTGTCTGATTCCGGTTGTCATAGGTATTTTATTGCTTAATTTATTTGCCACTCTTACATATGTGTGGTTGTTGATGTTCAGCTCTTCGATAGTTTTTATTATATTCGGGTGAATTCCCTTTTTTTGTAGTAGGGTTATGATATCAGTTAACCGTACCCTATTGAATGCCTGGGTAAGATCAATGAAACACATAAAGGCTATCTTATTAAACTCTATGGCTTTTTCGGTAATTTGGCGGATTATAAATATGGCGTCTATAGTAGACCTGTTCTTTCTGAACCCTTTGCTGTTCTTCACAGATTCCGGTTAACAATATTTCTTCTGCTAAAATTTTAGTGAACAATTTTAGTACCGCACTCATTAAGCTGATACCTCGATAGTTTTTTGGATCTTTTCTTTCTCCTTTTTTGAAAATTGGTATCAAGATGCTTCCTTTCCATTCGAATGGTATAATCTTCGCTGTGAGTATTTTGTTAAAGAAAATCTGTAATTCTTCTAGTAATTTATTACCTCCTTAATGTGTTTCATCTACAGTTTTAGGCATCTCAAAAGTAAGAGTTAATTATGTGACTCAGTCTCAGTCTTTTTGTATCGATTACTCTCCTACCTCATTGAGTCCACCACCAATCTAAGTTCTAGCCAAGATTGATGTAGAATTACCTCGGTTTGGCAGTTGTAGAAACGAAGCGATCTTGACACGAAGTTATTACTTCATCTCAAATAAAATTTTGAATGTTTCGACTACTGAGGTTTAGCAAAACTTCCCAGTTAATAGAAAAAAGTTTTAAAAAAGCTCTTGTAGAAAAATATTTAATTGGTTATCGGAAGAAGATAACACAGGGGAACAGCTGTTTTGGTGTCGAGGTTTTTTGAGCTGATTCTATATCAATTTGATGTCCTGAATTCAAATAACGTATTCATTTGTACCTAGGAGCTCAAATTTTTAAGATATACAATTTTAGAGAAATATAAGTTACATTATTGTAACTCAAATCCGTAAGTGTAGTAAACAAAAGTAGATACGAAATTTTTATTTTAGTTATACAAAATACAATATTATGTCGTACTTACAAACAAAAAAAAAACATTGAAGAAATGAAATAGTCACTCAACACTTGGAAAGCTTCTTTTCCGCGACATTCTTGAATGTTTTTTTAAACAGTCCCTTTTTAAACTCCAGCAGTAATCTGCCATCATGTGCATGTCCCATCTTCCTTGGTAGCGGTCCTCCATAACTTTAATATCTTGGTGAAATCTTTCACCTTGTTCCTCACTCATATCTCCTAAATTTTCTGGAAAACGGTCTAAGTGGCTGTGTAAATAGTGTATTTTAATACTCATATTGCACCCTAAGGACTTGAAACTATTAAGCATCTTGTTAACCATTTCAACATAGTTTTGAGCTTTATGTTTGCCTAGAAAATTTTCTACAACTGCAACAAATGATGTCCAAGCTTCTCGTTCAACTTGATTCATTGAATTTATGAAGGCAGGATCCTTAATTAATTGTCTTATTTGTGGGCCGTCAAATATCCCTGCTTTGAGTTTTTCTGTGCTCAACTGATGCATTTTTACCCCTATATATGCAAAACACGACCCATTCTTATCAAGAGCCTTTACAAATTGCTTCATTAAGCTCAACTTTATATGTAACGGAGGAAGTATGATTTTTTCTCTTTCAACCAAAGCGTCGTTAATGACATTCTTTTCCCCAACGTCCATGTTTTTTCTCTGAGGCCAATCTTTTCTAACCCAGTGGTGTGTTTTGTCCCTACTATCCCAGAGGCACAAGAAACACGGATATTTCGTGTAACCACTTTGCTGCCCAAGAAGAAAGTTTACCATTTTTAAGTCTACACAAATCATCCATTGATGTTCGTAATACTTCATCTTCTGCAAGACCAAAGCTATGGTATTATATTCTTCTTTCAGTTTCGTTGAGTGAGCTAGTGGTATTGAACCATATTTATTCCCATTATGTAGAAGGACACATTTTAAACTTCGCTTTGAACTGTCAATAAATAGGCGCCAATCATCTGGAATATATTCAGAAAGTCCCATTTCTTTCATGAGTCCCCTAATTTCGTGACAAAATACAAGATTGTCTTCTTGAGAAAAGAATGGTAGCAGATCTTTTTCTCTTGTACGGTAAAAGGTAATTTTGGTTCCTTGTTCCAGTAAATTTTTGTCGTTCAACCTAGAAGCCAGTACTTCAGAAGCTTTTTTCGATAAATTGAGATCCCTGGTGAGATCATTTAATTCATTTTGATTGAAGCGTTGAGGAACTGATGACGTCCCCTCATAGTCACTGTTAGTTTCATTAGCATCAGAACTTTTATTAGCATCAGAAGAGCGATCAGAGGGAAAATATTCGTCATCAGAGATATGTGGTAGCTGATGAAATGTTGGAATCAGTATTTCATCTGAGTGCGGGATAGGGCGTATTGCCGAGTCTATATTGGGATAAGTCCACTTACTGCGGTTATTTCGATTGATTCCATTAGTATTTACTAAACAGAAATAATAATCATTGAAGTGGTTTTTTTGGTTCTCTCCAAACCATTGGTACGCCGAATTTTAGACATTTTCTTTTCCCGGTAGTCCACTGCCGTAAATGCTCTGTACAAGTTTTACATACGAGATGCGGGGCCCACGTTTTGTCCTGATCACCAAGCTTAACTCCAAAGTATCCAAGATACGCTCGCTTTACAAAGTCAGTAATAGTTTGTCTGTTTTGTTGAAACATGTATTCTCCGCATATATAGCAAAACTCATCAGGTTGATTTACACAACTTCTTCTTGAACTGGAACCTGAACTCATTTTAATTCTGTTCAATAACACAAAAACACTCTTTTCTTAACATAAAATAACACTAAGTTGGGAATGTGGAATCTTTGGCACAATGATACTACTCAGTATATATCACCACTACACCAAACACTTTACTTTTGCACTCGACGCACGTTTTCGCTAACCATGTTAGGTTCATCAGGAGCGATGATTGACTAAAGCTAAACTACCAAATCTACCCTATTTATACTTAGCCTAACCCTTGAATTACTCAAGCGGAACTAATGACATAGGCAAGGCTATCAGTTCCGGTCAAGTAACCAGTAGAGGGGACTATAAGGAATAGGCCCTCTGTCTTTGTTTAAACTACTTTTACATGTTATGATTTCCATACTTTCGTATGCGTTCAACAATCTCCTATCAGATACATTTTTTATTAATCTTAGATTATCTAATGTTACAGTATGATCAGCTTCAAGAGCATGTTCGGCAATGCTAGACTTTTCTGTTCTGTTGTATTTTAAGTGTGCTAAATGTTCTTTAAATCGTGTTCTAATTGACCTTTTAGTTTGCCCAACATACTTTTTGTCACAATCATTACAACTAATTTCATAAATTCCACTTTTCTCACAATTAGGAATCTTATTTTTGGGATTTCCTAAGATATTCCTCAGATTGTCTGATGACTTATAGACTAAGGTGAGGCCTACCTTATTAAATACCTTATTGAGTCCCTTGCTATATTTCGGATTATATGGTATATAAGTTAGAACGAAGTTGAGAACAAAGGACAATTGCCTTTTCTAGATATTTTAATTATTAAAAATAATAATAGATTAGAATTTGATATCTATAGGAAGGACACAGTAACAGATAGATATATTCCTAATGATTCATTTCATTGCAAACAACATAAATTAGCCTCATTACATTTTTTAGTACATCGTTTGGTCACTTTCCCTCTGAATAGAGTAAACTTTAATAAAGAAAGGAATCGTATTAGAAATATAAACTAGAGTTAATGGTTATGACGATGACTTAGTAAATAAGCTAATAAATAGGCATAAGTTTAGGTTTAATATTCAGAATTCCACCTTTTTTACACGCGAAGAAAATAACACCAAGTATGTCTCCATACCATATAATCCGAAATATAGCAAGGGACTCAATAAGGTATTTAATAAGGTAGGCCTCACCTTAGTCTATAAGTCATCAGACAATCTGAGGAATATCTTAGGAAATCCCAAAGATAAGATTCCTAATTGTGAGAAAAGTGGAATTTATGAAATTAGTTGTAATGATTGTGACAAAAAGTATGTTGGGCAAACTAAAAGGTCAATTAGAACACGATTTAAAGAACATTTAGCACACTTAAAATACAACAGAACAGAAAAGTCTAGCATTGCCGAACATGCTCTTGAAGCTGATCATACTGTAACATTAGATAATCTAAGATTAATAAAAAATGTATCTGATAGGAGATTGTTATCATACGAAAGTAGCTGGAATTTACTCAATTACAGACTGACAATAAAACCATTGTACCTACATTAATGAATATATAATAATTTTAGAACTCTCATAAATGAATATACTGAATAAAAACCACATTGGTAGATAAGTTGATGTATCAAAAAAGTAGAGCTGATAGAGAAAAAACGGATTGCATGTATAGATTTAGCGTCCCAAAATATAGTTAATATCAGCTCTAAAATCCCAGGCACCAAAACAAAAATATTTTTTTGTTGCCCTGTGTAATCAGTAAGTTTTGCGTTTTCATTAAAAGTACGATAGATCCAAGGATTTGGACAACCAGATGTATTGCCTACCCAATCATGAAATTAGGATATGCTATCTCTTGCGCTAGTTCAGAGCTTATCAGTCATCGCATTTTAATTTAATATGGTATTTCAGTTTTATTTTACGAGTATTAATTCCATCAAGGTAAATTTAAAATTCTGCTTTTACTGAAACTATACATTAATCTAAAGACAACATCTTTAAAAACTAGCCATGCAGAAAACTTAATACTTTTACAAAGTTTTAAAATGCTGAAAAGTTTTTCACTGGATTTACTCTAATTCCAAGTTCATTTTCAACTTGATTTGCAGGTTTTTAAATAGCAAGACTAGTATTAAGTCCAGTTATTTAACTAAAAACTCTTTAAAATTCTTAATTCTTATTGCTGTGATGTTTTGAGCATGGATAACACCCATAGAAATAGAGTATAGTTATTTAATTTAAAATATTTTATATTAATACTAGACGGGCCCGCGGCTCCGTTCGCGTGGACTTGATTCACCACTATCGTCACTGCTTATTCCTTATGTTACCCAACGTAATAAAATATCTCCCATTATTTCCCTTATTTCTCAATGTTTGTCCTTATCTCCCATTATCTCTACATAATTTCCATTATCTAGGCTTATCTCTGCTCATCCCCCATTATTTCTCCTTATCTCCCATTATCTCACCTTATCTCCCATTATCTAGGCTTAACTCGGCTTATCTCTCAATATTTCTCCTTATCTCCCATTATTTCTCCTTATCTCCCATTATCTCACCATAACTCCCATTATCTAGACTTATCTCTGCTTATCTCCCATTATTTCTCCTTATCTCCCATTATTTATGTTTATCTCCCATTATCTCACCTTATCTCCCATTATCTCACCTTATCTCCCATTATCTCACCTTATCTCCCATTATCGAAGCTTATCTCGACTTATCTCCCATTATTTCTCCTTATCTCCCATTATCTAGGCTTATATCGAATTATATAGAACATACGTATAAATTTATAAAAACACGTAAATCGGATAAGTGGTTCTCAAGTGATAAGCGCACTAACGGACAGACAGAGAGATGATGCATTTTATATATATTCTAGATAGAAGATTATAGATAACCTGGCCAGAGAACAAATGTATGAATTAAAAAAAAAAACACGTAAATCGGATAAGGGGGTTCTCGAGTGATAAGCGCACTAACGTACAGACACACAGACAGAGAGACATTGCATTTTATATATATTATATTCTTTGCTACATGATATTGTACCATATTTAAGGCTTTAGGCAGTGTAATTACAAGAGAACGCGCTGGCGTCCAAACTTTTCTTTGACTTGATTCACTATTATCGTCACTGCTTATTCCTTATGTCACCTAACGTAATAAAATATATCCTATAACCTGGCCAGAGAACATATGTATGTTTAACAAAAAAGCACATAAATCGAAAAGTAGTTCTCCAGTGATAAGCGCACTAACGGACGGACAGACAGACAGAGAGACGTTGCATTTTTATATATATTATAGATATTCTTTGCTACATGATATTGTTCCATATTTAATGGTTTAGCATGTTTAAAAAAAAAGCACGTAAATCGGATCAGTGGTTCTCCAGTGATAAGCGCACAAACGGACAAAACAGACAGAGATACGTTGCATTTTATATATATTATAGATGTAATAAAAATATATATCTATAACCTGGTCAGAGAACATATGTATGAATTTAAAAAATCACGTAAATCGGAAAAGTGGATCTCGAGGAATAAAGCGCACTAACGGACAGACAGAGAGATGTTGCATTTTATATATATTATAGATATAGATATTATTATTATTATTATATAACCTGGCAAAAGAATATATGTATGTATTTAAAAAAAAGACACATAAATCGGATAAGTGGTTTTCGCGTGATAAACGCACTAATGGACAGACAGAGAGACATTGCATTTTATTATATATTATAGATTATAGATATTCTCTGCTACATAATATTGTTCCATATTAATGGTTTAGGCTGTGTATTGCAAGGGGACGCGCTAGCGGCAAACTTTTTTCCGACTTCATTCACTATTTTACGTCACTACTTAATCCTTATGCTACCTATCGTAATAAAATATAGCCTATAACCTGGCAGAGAAACACATGTATGTTTAAAAAAAAAGTACGTAAATCGGATAAGTGGGTTCTCCAGTGATAAGCGCACTAACGGACAGACAGACAGAGAGACGTTGCATTTATATATATTATAGATTAATTTTGGAATAGTGCAAAAAGCATGTGCTAAAAACTTTGGCTTACCAGAATTTTTTGTTAAATTTCTATATCAATTGCGTCCAACATAAGCTTCACATTTTTGGGTGAACTGTGCACACGCAAATCAAATGCGTACCTCTTGGTCTAGCCAGAATGCAATGCTTTGGACGTATCTTAGCAAATGCACTAGAACTGACAGAATAGTCAGGACGAGTTTCTTTAAAGGAACTATATAACTTCTTTAAACTAAGAGTAAAAGACCGCTTTTGAATTTTTACTCGCTTGTTATCTATGTTAAACATTCTTGGTATCCTTCATACCGGGCGTTATTTTCCCGTTTAAAACACTGTTGTAAAAATCTGTTATTGCTGTTCTGATAATTTTTTCTTATTTTTACCGCTGTTGTTTCCCCAAGATACCTCGTCCATTTTTTAATTTGTTAGCAGCTCTAGCTGGTCTTTTTGATGCTGTAAATTCTTTGAAATATATATATATATATATATATATATATATATAATATATATATATATATATATATATACATATAAATATAATATATATATAATATATATATATATATTTATATATATATTATAGATGTAATAAAATATATATCTATAACTGGTCAGAGAACATATGTATGAATTTAAAAAATCACGTAAATCGGATAAGTGGATCTCAAGGAATAAGCGCACTAACGGACAGACAGACAGACAGAGAGATGTTGCATTTTATATATTATTATAGATATAGATTATTATGTTGTTATTATTATATAACCTGACAAAAGAATATATGTATGTATTTAAAAAAAAGACACATAAATCGGATAAGTG
>JAHKBH010003871.1:0-11952 GCA_019049505.1 Pachyrhynchus sulphureomaculatus
TATATATATATATATATATATACAGTCGACACTCTATATAGTGAAAGACCAAAATGTTGACCGAAATTTCACTATAGAAAGTTTTTCACTATATAGAGTCTCACTATAAACAGTGTCGACTGTATATATACATATATATATATATATATATATATATATATATATATATATATATATATATATATATATATATATATATATATATACTAGCCGTGCCCGCGGCTCCGCTCGCGGGGCTTGATTCATCTTTATCGTCACTGCTTATTCGTTATGTTTATATTATTATATAGCTCAAGGGGCCTTAGAGGCCCATGACTTGGTTGCATACTTGTCTCCACTTCTTTTTGTCTCCTGTTAGCTTTTCCCAGTGCGGGATTCCCATCAACTCTGGATCTTGCTTTACTGCCTGAATCCATGTTAGATCGAGGTCTACCCTTGCCTCTTTTTCCAACCACTCCTCTTATTAGGGATTGGTTTGCCTGTCTTTCTTCCTTCATCCTTGCCACGTGTCCTAACCATCCTAATCGCTGGCCTATTATGATCTGGCTTATAAGGGGTTTCGTATATAAGCATTTTAATTCGTAGTTTCTTCTTCTTCTCCACAGTTCCTCTTCTTTCCTTCCTCCGTAGATTCTTCTCAAAGCTTTCCTTTCCCACACCTCCAACGTCTCCTTTTCTCTTGCGTTCAGTTTCCACGTTTTGCATCTATATGTCACCGTGGGTCTGACAACTGTCGTATGTATTCTTTCTTTTGCTTTTCTTGATACATTCTTTGATTTCAATATTGGATTCATTGCCCCCAAATATCTCTGTTCTTTCGCTATTCTTTCTTGTATCTCCGTCCTTTCTTGTCGACTCTCTGTTATTATTACTCCCAGATTAAATTTGTCTACTTTTTCAAACATACATCTTTTCCCTAAGTTGTTTATTATATCTAAACTTTTGTTGTTTTTATTATCCTTCTTCTTTGTAATTTTCATGTATTTTGTTTTTTCCTTATTTATCTTTAGTCCTCTCATCCTTACCCTTTCTTCTATCCTACTTATGGCTTTTTTGAGGTTCTCTTTTGCTCTTGCAATCACTGCTACATCATCCGCATAGGCCAAGCATTGGCAGGTTTGTTGGTATATCGTTCCATTTGTTTTTATTTCTGACTCCCGGATTATCTTCTCTAGTACCAAATTAAAAAGACATGTCGACACTGATTCCCCCTGTGTTAATCCTCTCTTCACCTTAAACTTGTCTGATACTTTAACCTCAACCAACACTCTATTTTCTGTGTCATTCAGGGTCATCCTCACCATGCGAATCAATTTACTTGGAATTTTTAGTTCTTTCATTATCTTCTAGAGTCCTTCTCTATTTACAGAATCATATGCTTCTCTGTGGTGTAGTGCCAAATTTTGTTCTAAGCTATTATCTTGGATTTGATTAATCGAAAATATCTGGGCTGTAACCGATCTATTTTTCCTGAATCCACACTGGCACTCTCCCAGAATAGATTCGGCTTTCTCTGCTAGTCTGTTTTTGATAGTCAACACTACTATCTTGTACACGACATCCAGTAAGGCTATTGGTCTATAATTAGCACATATAGTTTTTTCTCCTTTTTTGTATATTGGACAAATGAGCGACTCTCTCCAGCTCACTGGCATCTTTTCTGTTTCCCATATTTTTTCCACCAACCGGCATATTTCATTTTCCAGATCTACTTCTCCAGCTTTTATCAGTTCTACAATGTCCACCCGGGGCCTTACATTTTTGGGTTCTGAGTATTTCTCTTATTTCTTCTTTGCAGGGTTTATTTGTTACCTCCTGCTCTTCAACTCATTTTCATCTCCATTTAGTGTTTCTTTAAAGTATTCCCCCCATCGGATAAGCGATTCTTGAATGCTAAGCGCAGTAATGGATAGACAGACAGACAGAGAGACGTTACGTTTTATATATATTATAGATTTTTTTTGACATATATTAAATTAAGAATTAAAAAAAAAAATCACGTAAATCAGATGAATGAATGATAAGCACATTAACGGACAGACAGACAGAGAGACGTTGCATTTTACATATATTATATATATGTAATATTATTATTACTATATATTATAACCTGGCCATAGAATATATGTATGAATTTAAAAAAAGACACGCAAATCGGATAAGTGGTTCTCGCCTGATAAACGCACTAATGGACAGACAGACAGACAGAGAGACATTGCATTTTTTATATATTATAGATTATAGATTATAGATATTCGCTGCTACCTAATATTGTTCCAAATTTAATGGTTTAGGCTGTGTACTGCAAGGGAATGCGCGAGCGGCAAACTTTTTTCCGACTTCATTCACTATTATCGTCACTGCTCATTCCCTATGCTATCTATCGTAATAAAATATAGCCTATAACCTGGCCAAAGAACATATGTATGTTTTTAAAAAAAAAGTACGTAAATCGGATAAGTGGTTCTCCAGTGAAAAGCGCACTAACGGACAGACAGACAGTTGCATTTTATATATATTATAGATATATAGATATATATTATTATAGATTATATATATATATATATATATATATATATATATATATATATATATATATATATATATATATATATATATATCAGGAACTTTTTATCGTACTCTGGTTGGTCTAATTAGGCTACTGAGTCCGTATCTGACTAGACATGTTTCTAATCTGGACTCCCAATTCTTTTATTGAAAATTCATTTTGGGATGTGTTTTGTGAAGTCATTGATCATTTTTTACCTCCATAACAAAAAATTTTATTTTAAAGGCAATTACAGTATCACTTGATCGGTTTTTTGGCAGGTATGAATAAAAACTTAGATATCGTCCTGACCAGGTAGGTTTTGTGTACCATTCTATGATGGTTATATTGTTTTTCCTGTTTATCGTCATGTCTAAAAAGTATATTCTATTGTAGTCTTTCAATTCTGATGTGAACTGGAATTTGTTACAAAAGTTATTGAATTCTTACAGAATTTCGTGCATCTTATTATCGGGTAGATCCAGTAAATAATCGCCAATCACTTTTGAAAAAGAATTTCATCTGTCAATAACTTTTTCCGCCAAGAATTCCATAACTAATTGAGCAATGACATATAAGATGGGAGAACCCATGGTACATCTACCAAACTGACTATTTTTTATCTGTTTTTGTATTGGAAATAATTGGTATTTAGTGTAAGGTTAACAGTTTGATTAAAATCATTTTCTGACATGGAAGTAAATTCTCTCCACTGATCCTACTTTTCATTTAAAATTTGTACAAGCTCTTTTAAAATATTTGTATACAACGATGTCACATCTAAAGAAAAAAAATTGTAATTTGGTGGAATTTGAACTGTGTCAATAATTTTTTTAAATGTGAAAGTATCTTTGATAAAATAATTATTTTTACAGGTAATATTTGATATAGAATTAGCTAAATATTTGACCAGATTATAAAGTGGTAATTGTAGATGTAAAACAATGGGTCTTAATGGAATAGGCTAGGGAACGGAGTACCTCGACATAACTATGTCGGATTCAGCAAGGTTAATTTTTTTAGAAAAAACTGCCACCCAAGTTTTTGTAGTGTTAAGGCTTCTTGGTTACTGTCACCTCAAGATAGAATTTCATCTAGGTCATTCAAAGTGAATGAAGCAATAACCGTAATGTCATTTACAAGACTGTAGATAGGATTCCTGATACTTTCCAGCAGGTCGGATGTTGAGTGTGATACTTGGAAAATTTCTCTCCTATTGCATTGTCAAATAATAATTACAAATTAGACTGACGACATATTAGAGTATAGACAGTCCGCCACAGCCGTGATACAAATGACGGGGGATTAACCTCCCACGAACAACCCCCTTTTAAACTATTCTGTTTCTTATAGACTGGTTAAACACTAGCTTCTGAGGGAATCGCTGATTATATGCGTACATCTACATGAAAATGAATAGCTATCACATCCAAAATAGGTAGTTAGTTAGCTATGTTAACGTTAATTTAAAGTTAAATTGTTAAATAATTTATGGCAAAATGTTCCAGGACGCTACGAGTACAAAACTATGTAAATTGTGCCCAGTTGAGTTTTAGTTTGCTTTTTACAGTATCAATAGCGTAACTATTTAGTAGATTTTCGAAATATGGCAGCTAATGGGCGACACTTATTCTAACTTGTCCACTTAATTCAACAGCACCACCTCGTGCCAACTTGGAAATTCCAAATATGCCCAACAATGTTGAAGGAAAATTAATCATTATACAATTTATTATACAGTATAGGACATAAATTGAAACGACGGCTCCTTTTACATAGTCGCGTTGCCAAATACGACTAAACAAAACAAGCTATCTAAGGCTTAGGCCGCACTACGGTTTTTTTTCCAGCGAGCGGTTAACCGCTATACCGCGAATAAACCGCTCGAGACGTACACACTACGGTTAAAAACCGCAAAACTGGCCGCGATTTTGACAGTTTGAAGATGGATTTCAAGAGAGCAGTATGTGTTGTTGCTCCAATACTAAGAAATAGAAAAAGAAGACGCCAACACAAATTTCGCAAATATTGAGTCTATCCACTGACTAGCCGTAGATTTAAAAAGGGTTTCTTTCATAAGAAATATCAAGATTTAAGAAAAACATCCTAAGAAATTTTTCAATTAATATCGGATGTCAGTAACCAGCTTCGATACAGTTTTGCAAATTGTTCGTCCATACATATCCTTCATGGATACAAAATTTCGCAAATGTATTTCATCAGAGGAGCGCCTGTCTGTTACTTTGAGGTAAGTAAGAAAAATAGATATATTGTACTTTATAGGTATTTTTATTGTTCAAAAAATATTATTGTTCTTGAAATTGCGATAGATAGTTGGCAGGTGTAGGTTCTTGTTCATTAATTTGTACACATTGCAGTAGTTGTGGCTGATCGAGTTCTTGAAGGGAATTCATCTTTGTTTGTGATGTTGATGGGGCAGAAGTATTAAGCGGCAAATATATGGTTTGTTTTGCAGGTCCTTTAACAAGCTGTGCACCTTTTTGTTGCCCAGTCGATATTATATCTTGACGGATGATCTGTGGCTTCTTAGTTACTGAAGGTGTAGTAGGCACTGGTGGTGAAACTGGTGACTGTATTGGCATGGTGGGAGATTCAGAAGGGGAATTGTATCATATGATTGCGGAGACGGCGTTTGCGTAAATGGCACATATGATCTTATCCTTCACCATAAATTGGTGGTGTAAATGGATAGAAAGATTTGACTTTTTGCAAAATATTCATAATCTCTATCTTAGCAAAATATTTCTGATCATCATTAAGTTTGCGTAACATTGGTACAATCATTTGTGAAAAGTTTTGTCTTCGTTATATTCACACGTATTTTGCTTCGTATTCAAAAAAATCTAACAAATTTTGTTCATAATCATCATTGTTACTTTGGTTTTTGGAACCCTTCTTACGGGATGGAGTTCGATTGTTATCCGTTGGTGGAAGGTTTTCAGTTTATGTCAATATGAGGATAATCTTGTGAAGGAGATGTTATATTGCTGCTGGTCTCCCTTTTTTTGTAAAGATGGTGCTAAAAACAATAGATAATCAAAATGAACCTACTTTTTCTTTTTTATAGCACCTTGACCAGATTTACCACGTTGCATAGCTAATTGTTTAGCAAAACTGTCGCGCATATTCTTCTATTTCTTTTATATTGTACTGCCTGTAACAAAAATAATAAAATATTAATAGACGTATGTTTTTTTTTCAGGTATCTTGCGAGTGGAAACAGTATGAAGTCTCTGTATTTTGAATATTTGATTGGCACAACAACTCTAAGTGAAATAATTGAACACACATGCAAGTATTTGTGGATATGTTTGCAGCCTACATATATGCCTGAAAAAACAGAAGAAAATTGAATAAATATAGCAAATTCTTATTTTGAAAGAAGACATTTTCCTAATTGCGTTGGTTCCATAGATGGAAAACACATAAGAATAGAAAAAGGCCAGAAAATACTGGTTCAGAAGCTTTCAGTTTACAAAAAGTTTTATTCTTTAATATTATTATCTATTGCTGATGCAGACTATTGCTTTACTGTTATAGATGTTGGAGCATATGGATCGAATAGTGACTCTAGCGTATTCAAAAACTCGAATTTTGGCAAATGATTTTTGAACAACCAACTGCATTTACCAGAACCTGCAACATTACCCGATTATGGGGAAGTTGACCCACTGCCATTTGTTTTCGTAGGCGATGAAGCTTTCCCACAACGGCCATATCCAAATAGAAATTTATCCATAAAGGAAAGAGTTTACAACTATAGATTATCCTATACCAGAAAGACTGTTGAATGGGCATTTGGAATTATGGTAAATAAATGCCGTATTTTGCATAGACCATTGTAATGTAATGTAATGTGTAGAGGGGAGTGTGGCCCAGAATGGCCCTTTGCACTGCGACCATCATTGATCTATTGTGCTTCCCCTTATCCCTCACGGTTTAATACATCCAGGAACAAGACCAGCTCCTTCAATGGGAGCGTTAGCAGATCCTGTTCACCCAGTGTATAGGCATGTAGTATCCTATGTCTCCTGTGTCCCAATGCCGCACAGTTGGTAATCAAGTGTTCCATAGACTCCTCTTCTTTACCGCAGAATCTGCAAGTGCATGCATAGACCATTAGACGTGAAATTAGATTTTTGCGACCACATTATTAAGGCTTGTTGTATATTGCACAACTTGTAAGACAACATGATGGCAAACATCTTAATGAATCATCTCAAGTTTCAGTGCTGCAGCGCATTCCTCCAATCCGTGCCCGTTCTAGTACTAATGTTATAGATATAAGAAATTTATTTGCTAATTATTTTACATCTCCTGCTGGTGCATTGAATTGGCAATATGAAAGTATTTAAAAAAAAATACCTTCAGAACGAAAGTCTAGTTAATGCCAAAAACACGATTTTCACGATGAACTTAAAACATCCAACTTTCGTATTCGTTGTAAGAGTGCGACTTACAATGTTTTGAGTTTTACTTTGTAATGAATAAAAACTTTTCATAACATAAACTTACCTTTATTTTTTTTCTCAGTCTCCGACAGTGTCATCCAATGTTTATTACGTGTTGATAAACTTCCTTCCAAAGTTTATTTTTCGCATTTTTATCACTATACTGACGCAAGTAGTGTCGTATAAGGCTGGTCTTTTCTGCACTTTCGACTAGGATTCTTTGAGATAAACTTTCATACTCTGGTTCGTTTAAAACAGGCTCTGACTCGGTCGACGACATAGTTGCAATGGCGAGACGCCCGTATACAACCACTCTTCATGGCGGCCTGCCGAATACTGACCCGAAAAACAGCCTGCGGTTGATCCGTTGTGCGTGCGCGCCAACTAAGTTTTATGGGTTACAAATTGTGGCGCGGTTTTTTTACCCGCGAGCCATTTTGTAACATTTCACGGTTTTAAAAATCAGTCGCGGAAAAAAACCGCAAGTGCGGCCGCTTGTATTAGTTTTTCTTGAATCACAAAATCACGCGGTTAAAAACCACGGCGGTTTAGCCGTAGTGCGGCCTAAGCCTAAGAAATAAAGGAAAAGTTTTTTAGCATTAACAACGATAAAACTGTAATTTACAACTTTTCCCCTTTAAATGTAAATGTAGTGTCAGAAGTGACCCCTATAATACTGCCAACTGACCTGGATTAAGAAGGGTGCCCTAAACTTAAGCCTATTTGCGTTGTTCTGACACAACTTGAAAGGCTTAGTAAATGTCTTGGATTTTGGAAATTATTCTATTTTATGTTCATTTGCGGTTAAAATAATTAAAAAGAAAATAGTAAATTTAGTTACGCAAATTTGCTATGGATGTTGTAAACTTCCCGGAATAAAGTAATTCGCATCATCGCCGACGCACCATGATTCGTCCGAAACAGCCAGCTTCATAGGCATTTACAAATTTCTACTCTGCATGAGTTGAATGAAGACCACACAAGTTCCTGAATAAAGCCACACCTCACCAGAACTCGACTCGAATATGAGAGATCTATCCAACGACGCCAGAACTACGTTCCCAAATTCATTAGGTCCCATCTTCCACAACACCTAAGCCTTAGGCTCAAATTCTACATATTAATGGAATAACAATCATGTAAAGGCAGTTAAAAAGTCCCTCCACTAGCTAGGAATTTGAATATAACAATCGGAAATTTATTATTTAGTCATTTAGTATACTCTTGAAAATGAACAGGGTTATATTGCGATCGAAGCATGGTAAAATATATTTAGACGAAGATAATGGACGTCCGAGACAAAGGTTTTATCAACTCGCTAAATATTTCACGCTTAATCAGGTGAAAATAAATTTATATCCGTCCATTTTCAACTACATATACAATTTAAAGCACACAATGAAAGTATATTAAGTGAAAATTGCATACATTTTTTCCCTTTGTAATTTCAGAATCGTTTTTCAGTTGGCCGAAGGAAAAAACGGATGTTTTTTTTCTGACGCTTGTGTGTTGTAAACTGGCAAAGACAAAGACAAACGTAAATGGTTATCACAAACAGATAGAGTTTTTACGCACTGCTTGCAGCACTGAAAAGATTGGACTTCTGTGAACTTTTTTTAAGGTATCTGTTAAAGCTAACACCCATATTACAGTATATCTATTTGAAAAATTAAATCCCATCTAAAACATAAAATGTCAAATCTCGCAAACGCAGTCCTTCCACCACAAAAAGTTGTGAGATCTCATGTAAAACCAAGTCAGTTATTTTAGTTAGTACCTATTCAACAACTTTGTCATAAATTGTTATCTATTTAGTTACCTACCAACATTTATAGTGACTGTATCAACATTAGACATCTTTATTTCTATAATAAATATAATGACTTGGCAATCGCACGGCAACATAATCACATAAGAATAATCTACTATTTCGATTGCTAAGTAAGTCTAAACAGTGCACTTAAGAATAAAGTAGTTTTAAATAGTAGATTATTCTTATGTGATTATGTTGCCGTGCGATTGCCAAGTCATTATATTTTATTATAGAAATAAAGATGTCTAATATTGATACGGTCACTATAAATGTTGGTAGGAAACTAAATAGATAACAATTTTATGACAAAGTTGTTGAATAGGTGCTTCCATAGATACTAACTAAAATAACTGACTTGGTTTTACATGAGATCTCACAACTTTTTGTGGTGGAAGGACTGCGTTGCGAGACTTGTATTTTTTTACATTTTATGTTTTCGATGGGATCGGATTTTCTTTTTGTAGGTAGTTTTTTTTTTTTTTCCTTCTCTCGGGTAATATTCCTTGTACGTCAGCTATGGATTGTCTTAAAGCCCACTCCCTGTCTCTATTGGTTTTTCTCAAAGGCTATGATGTAACAATTCTTGACAAGTCTGGACGATAAGTGCTTCTAAGTCGATTATTTTCAACGATTTCGGACTCCTGAGCTTTGATACTACCGGAGTCGACATTAATTAGATGTAATCCGCCAGAGACTTTTCACTCTCGAAAGTGCCACGGATGCTTGACCGCATGTGAACACTGAAGAACCGATCTTTTTATTAAATGTAATATGTATTTTTTTTTATTTTGTGTGTATTTTCAGGATCAACCTTTACTCCTTGTACTATACCGATAGAATCGTTGACTAAGCCAAGACTCACGTTAATATTTCGTCTTAACATGACTTTTGCTCCCATTTTAATAACTATATTCTCTTCTAGCCCTGCTGTCACAGAAGCATCATCTTCATACTTTTTTATAATTCAAATATACTTAAAGTATTTCACTTAACAATTTTTTAATTACACGAAGTAGGTAAGTATTATTAAACGAATATATTTGATAAATGAAAAATATTATTATTAATATAAATATTAATTAATAAATATACAAATTATTCATAATTATAGATTTTTTAGTGATTAATTAACTTTATACGACGTAATTATTTACCGGGACTCACGGTTGACCTTGCATTATGCTACGTATGGCTGGGCGCTGCGCGCTCTCCGCGTTCTATCTCAAAAAACCGTTCAGCGTATAAAAAAAGGTTTAGAACTAAATTTGGAGAGAATTTTATGCTCTACAATTTTTATAATAGATGCAAATATCATTGAAACCACAGAAAGCGAGATATTTGCAAAAAAAACGATTTTTTGTGACCTTTGACCTTGAATATCTTAAGACGCGGACACGAGATTTTATAAGACTTTTGAGACAACTTTTAGAATTTAGTTGGGAATGTGGAATCTTTGGCACAATGATACTACTCAGTATATATCACCACTACACCAAACACTTTATTTTTGCACTCGACGCGCGTTTCGCTAACCATGTTTAGCTTCATCAGGAGCGATGATTGACTATCATCGCTCCTGATGAAGCTAACATGGTTAGCGAAAGGGGGGGGGGGGGGGGGGGGGGGCGCGCATCGAGTGCAAAAATAAAGTGTTTGGTGTAGTGGTGATATATACTGAGTAGTAACTTTTTAGAATGCCAAAATAAAGGTTTATACAAGCTTAACAGCTTATTATCTCTCATTCCGAGGTTGACCCATTGCACTTTTTTCTGACATTTTTCCTCATTATCTCCCATAATCTCGAATTTTCCCATAATACAGGGGCTCATGTCACTTTATCTTTCATTATTCAAGTCCATTCTCCAAATATTTCTCCTTATCTCCCCAGAATCTCCAACTTTTCCCATATTATAAAGGCTTATATATTGCATTTTTCTGTCATTTTTACCTGCAATTTATCTCCAATTATCTCGCCTTATCTCCCATAATCTCGAATTCTCCAGTAATACAGGGGCTTATATCTCTTTATCTAGTCATTATTCAAGCCATTCTCCAAATATTTCTCCTTATCTCCCAGGATCTCCAACTTTCCCATAATATAAAGACGTTATATATTGCATTTTTCTGTCATTTTTTTTCCCCATTATCTCCAATTATTTCGACCATTATCTCCCATAATCTCGAATTCTCTCGTAAACATGGGCTTATATCTCTTTATCTATCATTATTCAAGCCATTCTTCAAATATTTCTACTTATCTCCCAGAATCTCCAACTTTCCCATATTATAAAGGCTTATATATTGTGCATTTTCTGTCATTTTTCCGAAATTTATCTACCATATATCGTCCGAATTCTCGCTCGGCCTGTTATCAGGGGGGGCAGTATAATCTCGAATTTCTCCGTAAATACAGGGGCTTATATCTCTTTATCTATCATTATTCAAGCCATTCTCCAAATATTTCTCCTTATCTCCCAGGATCTCCAATACCTTTTCCATATTATAAAGGCTTATATATGTATTTTCTGTCATTTTTTCCGTATTATTTCCAATTATTTCGCCTTATCTCCCATAATCTCGAAATTCTCCCGTTTCCTAATACAGGGGCTTATATCTCTTTATCTATCATTATTCAAGCCATTCTCCAAATATTTCTCCTTATCTCCCAGGATCACCAACTTTCCCATATTATAAAGACTTATATATTGCATTTTTCTGTCATTTTTCCGTAAATTATCTCCAATTATTTCGCCTTATCTCCATAATCTCGAAAATTTCTCGGTCTCCCGCAATATACAGGGGCTTATATCTCTTTAATCTATCATTATTCAAGCCATGCCTCAAAATATTTTTCTCCTTATCTCCCAGGATCTCCAACTTTCCCATATTATAAGTCTTATATATTGCATTTTTCTGTCATTTTTCCGTATTATCTTCCAATTATTTCGCCTTATGTCTCCCATAATGCTCGAATTCTCCCGTAATAACATGGGCGATTATATCTCTTTATCTATCATTATTCAAGCCATCCTCCAAATATTTCTCCTTATATCCCAGGGATCTCCAACTTTGCCCATATTAGAAAAGAATTATAATATTGCATTTTTCTGTCATTTTTC
>JAHKBH010003872.1:0-11892 GCA_019049505.1 Pachyrhynchus sulphureomaculatus
TTGTATACGAAACGCTCTTGTTTTCAGTGCAGAAAACTCATCATTCATCCCTGCCCAAAAGTCAAAGAGTGATTTATTATTAAATTGTCTTTTGATTTCGCCACTTGCCGTGAAGTCTATGAAGATTTCTTCTTTGGAAGTTGAGAGCCCTTAGGGAGTATTTTGAAATGGATCCCTAATCTACTCGTAACTTACTACCAAGTTGTCATCAGTAAGAAAATACTTTTTAAAATTATTTGTCAACATGGCTAGATCATTTTCAATGGTTACTAAAACAACTTTCACATGTTGTTCTTTAGCCTTGTATGTTCTAACACATTCACCCACATTTGCAAACATTTCTAGATGTTTTTGCTTTATATTTTTGCTCCACAATTCTAATTTTTTTACAAAAAGCACTAATTTTATCACTTGTATCGAATATATGCGTATTTGTTCCTTGGAGTTGAAAATTTAAAGTATTTAGTTTCTCGAATATATCGACCAAGTAGCTCAATTTCATCACAAATAAACTATCTCGAAACTTCTCGGCTTCCGATTGGTTTTCCTCTTCTAGAAAAAATGGCGACTTCATTTCTTAATTCATAAACACGTTGCAAATATTTCCCACGTGATAACCATCTTGCCTCGCAATAAAATAGTAACGCTGAATGTTCGGCCCCCATGTCTTTACAAAGTGCAGAAAAAAATTCTAGATTTTAGGGGTCTCATTTTAATATAATTTACTACGGTTACTACTGTAGTGAGCACAATATTCAGAGCAGAACTCATTTCTTTGGAAGCCAGAGCTTCTCTGCGGATCATACAATGTGTCCACACACACAGTGGAGATTTTTGTTTCACAAGTGCTTATACACTTTGAAATTTTCCAGACATTGAATGAGCACTATCGGTACATATTCCGACCCAATTTTTCCACTACATATTTGCCTCGTTTATAAAATCATTTAAGATAGCAAATAATGCGAGTGATGTTGCTTTGAGTTCTATTAGTTTGCAGAAAAATAGTTCTTCTACTGCTGACATACCATCACAAAATCGAGCATAGGCAATGAAATGAGCATCTTTATTGTTATCTGTTGCCTCATCAAGCTGATTTGAAAACAATTTGTCACGCAACTTCCTGAAAAAGCTGATGCTGTACATCTTCAGCTATATCACCAATTCGACGGGCAACAGTATCATTTGATATAGGTATGGATAGCAATTGTTTGGCAAAATTATCTCCAAAACAAGCTCTTCACCAATGGTGTGAGGCTTTTACGTCTGGCTATTTTATAAGAAACTTTGTAAGTGGCAAGTAAAGCTTTTTTCAGTCACAAAGTTTTTTTAAAAAATGATTTCTGCTTTACATATGATTTTAATGTTAATTCGAAGAATTTTCGGGGTTTGTTAAGGTACTCACTATGAAGCGTTTCCAAATGTCGTTTAAGTTTATTTGGTTTCATGCTGTCTGCTACCAAGATTTTTGAGCAAATAACACACAGGGGCCTTTTCTTCTTCATTTGCTTCAGTACTGGTAAACCCTAAATTTAAGTATTCTTGAGAATATTTTCTTGATTTTATTTTCGGAACCACGCTCGTCTGTGCACTTGTTGATGCTTCACTATCGTCTAATGCTCGCTTACGCTCACTTAAAAATTTATCCATGATTCTGCATAAATTTCCTGCTGTGAATTCTTAATACCTTGAATTTCAATTAACACGTAAATTACAACATACACATTCACGATAAATCCGATAGCAGTAGAAGGATCAACTCGACTGAGATGGGTTGTAATTGAACGAGGTGCAGCATTTATACACTTTTTGGGCAGACTTTCCGAATGTTCGAGATACCTCGGAACTTCTCGCGAAGCCGCTACCGATATGGTGGACTTGACAAAGAGCAATAGAGAGGCATTGATTCTAGTTTTGTCAACGCAGCAGATATGTGTTGCCAAATATGAATAAATTTACTTATTCTTGGTAGTTTGTAAGTTTTGTAATTAAGGTCATAGTGTAGCTTTAGCATCAAAATGTTTAAAATACATTATTATTGCATGCATTGTTATTGTATGAGATGGGGGGAGGCGCGATGAAAATTATGTTTGAAAATTGGGTCGCAAATACTGAAAGGTTGAGAAACGCTGCATTACAGAAACATTTTTACCACCCATATAAAATTTTTACAATTGCAGCATTTAACACAGGAACTTAAAGAATTACGTTTAGGCTTTTGTCAGGAAATAAATATAAATAAGATGCGAAAGTGTTTAATAAAATTATTTTGACACGTACTTACATTCAGGCAACCAATATATTGTTAATACCGTTGTACAGTTTTGACTCCAGCAAAGGGCTTCTAAGTCTGCGCATTATGCAAAATTCAATGCTTAAGTAAAATGCTGGATGTAGGCCTTCCTCCTGAATTTCCATCTTAATCTATTTGCAGCTGTTGTGATCCATCCAATGTCCGCAACCCTCTGAATATAATGCTGCCATTTTATTTTGGGACGTAATACACTTCTTTGCTGTTCTCGTGGTCTCCATTCTAATGTTCGCTTGGTCCATCGATCATCGGCTTTTTTTCTGCTACGTGCTTTATATTATCCGTTAATTTCGTTTGATCACGTATCCACTTGTTTCTTTTTCTATCTTTAAGTTTTATCTCGACCACCTGTCTTTGGTGTGCTATCCGGGTCCGGATTTTTGTATATCGGCTTTATTCAGTGTCCAAGTTTCAGCGCCATATGTAATTAGGGGTAGGATGCACTGATCGTAAACTTTAGCTTTTAACTTATTTGAGATAGCTTTATCTTAATTTTCGAATGCACACCATCCAAGCCTGATTCTTCTTGAAATTTCATCCGAGATACTGTCTCTCGTCGTAGTATTTTTTGCCCAGATACACATAATCCTTAATAATATCGAGACCTGTCTATAACTGACATCTAGGCTGAAAAGTTTTTGGTCTAGCTACTTAAAACATTTTTTTTGCTAAATTCAACTTTATTCATCAACATAATCTCCTTGAAGAGCGATACAATCAGTCCAACGCTTTCCTAACATTTCTGTACCTTTCTTGTAGAAGTATTTGTCTTTGCCTTCAAAACAGGCCTCAGTTTCGGCGATAACTTCTTCATTGGAGCCAAATCACTTTTTCGTGAGCGTTTTTTTTGAGGTCTGCGAATAGGTAATAGCCTCTGGGTGTTAAATCTGGAGAATACAGTGGATGAGGAGGCAATTCGAATTTCAATTCATGCGATTTTGCCATCGTAACCATTGACTTGTGACACGGTGTATTGTCTTGATGAAAGAGCACTTTTTGCTTGTCATTTGGGGCCGTTTCTTTGCGATTTTTGCCTTCAAACGCACCAATAACTTTATATAATATTCGCTATTGATAGTATTTCCCTTCTCAGCATAGTCGATGAAAATTATTCCATGCGTATTCCAAAATAGAGAGGCCAAGACTTTCCCAGTCGACTGTTGTGTCTGGTCGCTTCGGGCAGCTTTCACCGGCTGCTGTCACCTCAGCTGACTGCCGATTTGATTCCGGTGTATAGTGGTGGATTCATGTTTCAACCATTGTCACATATCGCATGAAAAAATCTCTTTTATTGCGCTTAAACAGGTCCAAACAGTGCTCAGAATCATCAACACGTTGTTGTTTTTTATCCACTGTGAGCAAACGCGATACCCATTTCGAACAGAGCTTTCTCATGCCCAAATGTTCATGCAAAGTATGAGCAACACGTTCTCTTGATATATTTAGGGTCAGCTATCTCACGCAATTTCACTTTACGGTCATCCAAAACAAGTTTGTGGATGTTTTTGATGTTTTCCTTTGTAAACCACCTCATTTGAGCGTCTGGAGCGTTCAGCATCATTTGTGTCTCTACGACCGTGTTTTTAAATTCAGCATACCAGTAAATGATTTTTTCCAGGGGCAGAGTCCCCGTAACACTTATTAAACCAATGCTTTGCTTGAACGGTATTTATTCTCATCAAAAAACAGTGTTAAATTTGCACACGAAATTCGATTTTTTTCCATTGTTTTGAAAATATCAGAAGTAGCATCACTAAAACCACTGTAACTTGTAAACGAATCTTCCAAATGTCATGAAATTTTAACATGAATCGTTTGAAGGTTGGTACTTCCTAAAAATTATATGGATTTTTTGAAAAGGGACATTTATGTGTCAGACCAAAACTTTGCAGCTTATGTGTTTAACAAAGTAAGTAAGTTTTTCCTTTCCGATACAAAATTTATCGACCTCCACCTCTGTCACCTCCTCCCCATGCAGCAATATTACTTAAAAATAATAGGTGCCATACTTACGTTAATATTATATGTGTAGCAAATTTCTAGTCCATACCTCTATTAAAAGTCAAAAAATCTCTTTTTCTAGAAAGGTATAATGTAATATATCATAATCATAAACATGAATTTTTACGAACGGAAACACAATTATATGAATCGGTATGGGCGTTTTTTATGGAATAAATTGAGTAAAAAAGAAATATTAACACTTAGTAATCGAAAATGATACTAACCTTTGATAATAAAAACGGCACATAAAAAGCCTGGATTACAATTTTGTTTGCACAACGTTGGCCAGATTTATTTCACAATCGTTGTCGGTTCCGAGAATTCCGGAGCATTGGTAACATTCCAGACCAAAGGCTAAAATAATATACAAATTTTCATATTATATTGGTTGAATAACTATCTGTCTATATATATATATCTATATATATATATATATATATATATATATATATATATATATATATATATATATGTGTATATATATATATATATATATATATATATATATATATATATATATATATTTATTTATTTATTTATTAACCACACCACCAACTATTCCCATAGTGCAGTCAAGGATACCCGATATTGTCTTAAGACAGCGGATTTTAAAAGGTGTTTTAATAAAGTTAGACACCAGAAAGCCACCTGCCATAGTTCTCAAAAAATACGCCACACAGTTCAGCCGATACCTAAAAAAGGCAAGAGGACTTTGCCAAATAACTACCGACCAGTCGCCCTGCTTTCAATATCAGCTGCTGTATCCAGACGATATTTTGATGATTTTTCAAAAGATATTTTAACCGTTAGTCAAAATTAAAGATAAATAGCATCAGCAGACCTATGTTTTTTACCATATGGAAGTAATTGGGGTTTTTGTGAGGTTGAGAAATGGTCCAAAATAGACCAGGCTTATCCAGTTTTGTATTTCGATCGATTTCTAAGAGTTTCTGTATAGCCGAGTCCTGAACAAAGTGTAATGGAATCAGTAATTTCATATTTCCAACTATATGGGGGAAATTTTTATTCTGAAGGGTTTTGACGATCTCTAGTATGGTCCAAAATGATACGGAAGTATCTGTCAATCAGTGATAGCATCATTTAACAATACTCTATCATTATTTTAGCAATGCCGACATAAAATTCACAAGTAAAGTAGCCTAGAATTAAAAAAAAATTGTGTTTTTTATACTTTTTTACCGGATATATTGCTACACAAGGACTCAACCATCTTCGTTTTGTAAAAAGGCCATTTGACATTCAAAATTAGATATGAAAACCTAAAATTTGCGACCAACCCGAGCCCTGGAAGTGCTGTGGAAGTGGAAATTTTTGGATAGAGAGTCTGTCCGAGTTTAAAAAGAATGCCCTATATATATATATATATATATATATATATATATATATTATATATATATATAAAGGCAATGAACTGAATGAATCCTCAGCTTGCGGCAATGGCTTGAATTATGGGAGTTTTGTGGAATTTACAGTTGTAGAACACCAAAGTTTTGATTTTATATATACATACTTACCACGGTAAACAGTATATAACACATGGGCTGAAAAGTCCCGGGCCTAACAAAGAAAACACGGTTTTTTTTTGGTTCAAAATTAGCTTTATTCATCAACGTAATCTCCATCAAGAGCAACGCAATCATTCCAGCGCCGCTCTAACATTTCAATACCACTTTTGTAGAACGATTTATCTTTTGCTCAAAATAGGCCTCAGTTTCAGCGATAACCTCTTCATTCGTGCGAAATTTCTTACTTTTCAGGTCTGCGAACAGCCAGTAGTCGCTGGGAGCCAAATCTGGCGAATACGGTGGATGTGGGAGCAATTCGAAGTTCAATTCATGTAGTTTTGCCATTGTTTTGATTGACTTGTGACACGGTGCGTTGTCTTGATGAAACAAAATTTTTTTCTTTGCCATATGCGGTCGTTTCTTTGCAATTTCGGCCTTCAAAACGCTCCAATAACGCTATATAATATTCACTGTTGATGGTATTTCCTTTCTCAAGATAGTCGATGAATATTACACCACGCACATCCCAAAATACCGAGGCCATAAACCTTTCCAGCCGATTGTTGTGCTTTCGGGCGCTTTGGACGAGGTTCACCAGTTGCTGTCCACTCAGATGACGATCGTTTTGATTCCGGAGTGAAGTGATGGATCCATGTTTCATCCATTGTCACATATCGACGCAAAAATTCCGGTTTGTTACGTTTAAACATGGCCAAACACTGCTCAGAATCATCAACACGTTCTTGTTTTTGATCAACAGTGAGCAAACGTGGCACCCACTTTGAACAGAGCTTTCTCATAGTCAAATGCTCATGCAATATAAAGCCAACACGTTCTTTTGATATCTTTACGATGTCAGCTAACTCACGCAACTTCACTTTTCGATCATTCAAAACGATTTTATAGATTTTTTTGATGTTTTCTGGTGTTACCGCCTCATTTGGACGTCCACTGCGTTCTGCATCATCGGTGTCTCTACGACCACGTTTGAAGTCAGCAAACCAACGTTTTATTGTTGTTTCTGATGGAGCGGAGTCCCCAATAACACTTTTCAAGCCATTGCTTCGCTTGAACGGTATTTTTTTTTCCCATCAAGAAGCAGTGTAAAATTAAAACACGAAATTGTTTTTTGATCCATTGTTTTGAAAATAACAAAAGTAGCGTCACTCTTACCACTATAACTCACAAACTAATGAATAGAATATCATGAAATTTTAACAGCTGTCTTTTGAAGGTTAGTATTAACTGAAAAAAAGGTGGCTGCAATAAAACTAGCGCCATCTATGTGTTAGGCCCGGGACTTTTCAGCCCATGTGTTATTTCCTGAAAAAATGTCTACGAGATTGCAGGCTCCAAAGTCGAAATATGATTTTGATATTACATTTTGGACAGAAGAAAATGCTCTTAATATAACTGCTATGTTCCATCAACCGTATTATAGATTAGAATAAAATGCGCTAGTGCGTTTTAAGCTTAAACAAGGCCAGTAGGCGAATCATTTTTAAAGTTCTTTAAAAGAAAATCACGTCTTAAGCAAAATGACTTCATATTTACTGTACAATTTATCAATGAAATTTTTTAGGATATATTCTGGAAAGTACATATTGCAGAGCTCCTGGTTAAGTCAGGTCTAAATCTAATACTGCTTTTGAAATAACTTCAGTTTTTCATAGTTAATAATAGAATTATTTTCTTTACAATCTAACCCAGTCGCCAACGGCTTTGAGCTGTTATTAATTGTTAACAGGCTGCATTTTGGTATACAAGTAGTTTTTTGGACGTAGAACACAATAAAAAAAGTTTACTAAAGTTTGATGTGCGCTAAAGCCACAAAAATCCAAAATAAAATCAAAAATTTGGTTTTTCGGTAATATCTCGAAAAATAAAAAAATATATCGAAAAACTAATAGCACCACGTGTGAAAGAGCGGGAAATTTTACAAAAAAAAATTTTTTTCGTGATTTTTATTAGCTGGAAAATTTATTAAAAATTCGGATATGTGATTTTAAAGGTATAGTGCAACAAAGAGACTAATTTGAAAGTTTACTCGCACCGCCCGAAGTTTAATCCATATTACTTGTTTTCAAAGTGTACAAAGATAGCTTTTTTAAAGAGGAGACTTTCAGCTTTCCAATGATACTAATAGTTTTTATTTTTCTTGCTTTATAATTTGTAAAACTTAAAATGAAATTTTTGTTTGCATGATTTTAACTGGCATCCAGTAATATCATTATTACACCTTAAGTTTCAATATAACAATAATTAAAAATACCCACATTGTCTGTTTTATTTAAAAATTGAGTTTTAAAATATGAAAATTTGCCTGCTGTAGTGCGTCACCGGCAATTTTACGTTCAAAGCAGTACGAAATGGTCAAAAAAACTAGAACAATTTTTTTTAGTTAGTTAAAAGTATACTTGATATTACAAAATCATTAAAAACTTTAAAAAACTTTCTCTTTCTTGATAAGTTTGCTCTTAAAAAAATGTTTATGATAAACGTATATTTTGCTTATTATTAATCATACAACTTAAACTTAAAATAAAAAAAAGGTGGGAAATGAAAGATAAAAGTATAAACCTTTAAGTCAATAAAGTAATTTTACACATTTAAACATCTAGGTCCAAAGAAAACAGTTATTGAAAACACAAAAACTCTTAATTATTCGATGAAAATAAATGAATTGTGTCTCTCATCGGATTCTCAATCAGCACCCCGAGAAACCCCTTAATAGCTAATTTCAAAATATTTAACGGTATACAGAAACGTTAATTTAATCATAAATGAGTTTGAAAATATCATTCCGACTACAACTGAAGGGGTGATTTAACAGCCATTTTATTTGAAATATTTTTTTTAAATTAAGGCAAAACTGAAATAAAATAATCTATATACAATTTTAGTAACATTTTCCCGTTTCTTTCACGTGGTGCTTTTAGATTTTTTTCGATATCTTTTTTATTTTTCGAGGTATTTGTGAAAAACGGAATTTTTCATTTTAATTTCGATTTTGTAGGCTTATCGTACACACACACGTACTTTACGTCCAAAAAACTACCTGTATGCCAAAATGCAGCCAACATTTAAGCTTTTCCCTCAAAATTTGCCTCTGGCTACTGGGATATACTATAAAAGGAGTCAATTGAAGAAGCTTTTCAAGGTTAGCTACAAAGACAAAAGGATGTATCGTCCGCAAATAGTAAAACAAACGTCTTTTACACGGACTCAGGTAGGTCGTTAATGTGTAGCGGGAACATTAGAGGACTTAACATCCTACGCTTTTTACCAGCAAAGTTTGTTCCCTAATAAACGATTTATTAGTTAAATAAGACTCTATCCAGTTAATAGAACGGTTTCTTATTCCTAGACCTCTACTTTTGTCAACCTGGAAGATTATGTTTAAAGTAGCAAAGGCATATATTAGGTAGAAAACTATTCCTCTATAGCAGGGGTGCTCAAACGGTCGATCGCGATCGACAAGTCGATCGCGAGTGCTTTTTGAGTCGATCTCGAGAAAAAAATTCCGATATAGAACTATTCAGAGATTTTGTTTTAGGTAATTAAAACAAAATGTAATGAATAAACTACTAAAATTTATTCGATCCACAATTAGGCCAGAATAACCCCCTCATCACTTTCTTTTATCGTAATAACCCCCTGCTAGCGGCAAAAGGCGGCTTTATCAAAGGAATGCGCGGTACTTGTCAAAGAAAAGTCGCGTTTTTTATTCCTGCCGATTTTTCTAGAAACTTCGGGCGGCGTGTTTGACGGGAACATTCGAGACTTCGTTCGCGCCGATATAAATGTTGCGCCTGCAGGAATAGGAACCAGTCTGAGTTGTAACTTGAAGGCGATACATCGATACAAAGTTTATTAATAAATAGTCTGAAATGAGTGCGGCGAAGAAAAGTAAAACTTATCATTTTAATAACGATTGGGAGGAAGAATTTTTCTTTTGTATGGTAAAGGATAAAAACTATGAAAAGGATTTTCCGTCACAGAGTGAATTAAGAAAACGAAAAGTACGTGATTTGATAACTTGTTTGAAAAAATAACAAACCATGTTCACAAGACCAGCCAAACAATCAAAAGCTGCAACGATCGCGTCATTTAAAATATCTCATATATTGGCGAAACACAAGAAACCATTTGATGATGGATTGGTTGTGAAGGAAGCATTTATTGAAGCGGGTGAGACTTTATTTAGAGATTTTAAAAATAAAACAGAGATTATGTCTGCTATTAGAGAACTTCAGTTATCTCGTCCGACTGTCACAAGGCGTGTTGAAGTCATGAGTCAGGACATGGCAGATAAACTAAAACATGATATCATGGAATGTACATACTTTTCTTTAGAGTTCGACGAATCCACCGATATGACAGACACTGCCCAGCTGTGTATTTTTATTCGAATGGTATTCAATGACATGTCGGCTAAGGAACAGTTTTTGACAATGATTCCTCTGAAAGGAAAGACCCGTGGCGAAGATATATATGACGTTTTCTTCAATTTTGTAACAAACTACAAGCTACCAATATATAAACTAGTGTGCATTACAACCGATGGAGCACCAGCAATGACTGGAAACAAAAACGGTTTTGTGGCTTTGTGTCGAGCTAATGACGATTTCCTTCATTTTTCGCCTTTCATTACATTATACGTCAACAAGTTTTGTGTTCAAAAGTTCTAAACATGGAGGAGATTATGGGCATTGCAATAAAAATTGTGAATTCTATCCGTGCACGTAGCTTGTAACGACGGTTCTTTAAATTGCAGTTGGAAGATAGTGAGTCAGCTGAACACACTGATTTAGTTCTTCACACGGACGTCAGGTGGTTGAGTCGCGGAAAATTCCTAGAAAGGTTTCAAGAATTATTGCCCGAAATAACAGCTTTTCTGGACGAAAGAGGTGATGCCACTCAGATGCTGAAAAACGGAAAATGGCTGACTGAGTTGGCATTTTTGACAGACATCACAATGCATTTAAGCACCATTAATTTGGAGCATCAAGGTAAAGGAAAAACTATTATTGAGATGATTAGCGCAATAAACGCATTCAAAAGTAAATTGCAACTTATGATAGATCAACTGAAAAGAAAGGATCTGAAAAATATTCCGTCTTTGAAAGCAAGGATTCCTCAGTTGAATTATGATATTTATGAGGCAGAATTATCAAATATTTTTGGGCCAATTCGAAATACGTTTTTATGATTTCAGTAAATTGGCAAATATCGCATCATTTATGAGTTATCCTTTTTCGTGTAAAAACATTGAGGAATTAGCTACTGAAATAGCAAGTCAGTTTAACATGGACTCATGTTCTGTTGAAAATGAGTTAGTACAGATTATATCAGATATACGTCTCAAAGCCACAGCATCTGATACAAAATTCTGGTGTTTTATATCTGAAGATAAATATCCGAATCTAAGGCAAATCGCCCTTCAACTGACGGCAATGTTTGGGTCAACTTACTTGTGCGAGTCTGCATTTTCTGAAATGAAGATAATTAAGTGAAAATATCGCAATCGACTAACTGACGAACATATGTCATCATACTTGCGATTAGCACTCGATAATTACGTACTATCTTATGAAAAGTATGCTGAGGACATGCAGTGCCACGCTTCAAACATCCAAAGTCACTCTTTAGTTAAGTTTAGACACTAGAACTCGTTTGTTTTGTAAGAACCAATAAACTCGCAATTTTGAATAATTATGAGTTTTTTCATTGACATTTTAGAGCAGACCTACACTTACCTTGACTAAAAAAATGCATATTGTGCGGAAAACTAATATCTACGCCACGATACACCCTACCTAGACGACAATCCTTCATCACACTTACTTGCAGCCTCTCAGAGTCGATCGATCGTAGTCTAACAATAATGAGGTAGATCGCCAGCAGTTCAAGTTTGAGCACCCCCTGCTCTAGAGTACCCTCTGGGAAAATCATGCCGATGAGCTCTTACGATTTTAAACTTATTGACAATATATATTATATGCACGATTTTCTAAAAAAATTAACGTTGCTGAACCCGACATAGTTATG
>JAHKBH010003873.1:0-11860 GCA_019049505.1 Pachyrhynchus sulphureomaculatus
AACAAATGGTAGTCGCTGGGCGCCAGATCAGGGCTGTATGGAGGATGATCTAGAGTTTCCCATTTAAAAGATTTGATGAGATCTTTGGTCCGATTAGCCACATGTGGACGGGCATTGTCATGCAGCAAAACGATACCCTTACTCAACTTGCCACGTCTTTTGTTCTGGATTGCACGACGCAGATTGTTCAATGTCTCACAATAAGACGCTGCATTGATTGTCTCATTACGAGGCAGAAACTCCACTAGTAATACTCCTTTTCTGTTCCAAAAAACTCTGCACATGATTTTGCGGGCAGAAATTGTTTGCTTAAACTTCACTTTTTTGGGTGATGATGAATGTCGCCATTCCATGGATTGTTGTTTCGATTCTGGTGTGACGTAGGCCACCCATGTTTCGTCACCAGTAACAATTTGGTCTAAAAAAAATGTTCACCTTCATTGTGGTACCGCTCAAGGAAAGTCAATGCACTGCCTAAACGTTGGGTTTTGTGCAAATCCGTCAACATTTTTGGAACCCAACGTGAACACAATTTCCGGTAATTCAAGTTCTCGGTCACAATGCGATACAAAACACTACGAGAATATTGAGGAAAGCAGTCGCACAATGATGAAATTGTAAAGCGTCTGTTTTCTCTCACCTTTTCGTCCACTTTCTGCACCAAATCTTCATTAACGACCGAAGGACGCCCACTCCGTTCTTCATCATGCACATTTGTGCGGCCATCTTTAAATGCTCTCACCCATTTCCTTACCATTCCATCACTCATAATGTTTTGTCCGTAAACTTCACAGATCTCACGATGAATATCGATCGGTTTTACGCCTTTAGCACTAAGAAATCGTATAACAGCCCGTACTTCACAATCGGCGGGACTCACGATTGTCGGAGGCATCTTAAACACTCAGTAAACAACGTATACAATGAAGAATCAGACTGTCATGGCGTCAGTGCGTAGACATGAGATGTAGGTTACCAGCGCGCATGCGCGGAACGCCGACCGTATCGCTGCGGCGGCGGAATCGCAAAACGGTACTTACTTAAAAAACATGCCTCGTAGATTATAGATATTCTCTGCTACATAATATTGTTCCATATTTAATAGTTTAGGCTGTGTATTACAAGAGAACGCGCTAGCGGCAAGCTTTTTTCCTAGTATCGTCACTGCTCATTCTTTATGCTACCTAACGTAATAAAATATAGTCTACCATATAACCTGTACGTAAATCGGATAAGTGGTTCTCTAGTGATAAGCTCACTAACGGACAGACAGACATATAGACAGATATATATATATATATATATATATATATATATATATATATATATATATATATATATATATATATATATATATATATATATATATATATATTATAGATATACGGGAACCGACTTTTGTCTATCCATCTCATTTACTTAAATGCGACAAGATGGAGATTTAACAATATGTAGCTTTTAGTTCGCTACAAGTTTTTCTAAGTTGGATAATTTGGATATTATTCCCGCTTGTAATTAATGGAGCTCATCCTTTTACCAAACTGTAACCAAAGCGTGCAGAAAAGATGTTTATAGCTAACAAAAATTCTTGACATATCTCATATTAATCCGGATCGCTTTATGCTTATTAAGCATAAGCCTTCTTAAAAGAATGGAATGGAAACAGAAAATAATACTTGTTGTTAAGTAATTTGAAACGACCCGATTTTTGTAAATCAAATACAGTACTATTATTGCGTTCAGATACTGAACATAATAAGAGGTAAGGTTTTATTTTTATACATTTTCTCTGGATTAGGTACAACTGTAGGTGGTATTTTTTTAAATAGCGTTTTTTGTTTTGGTGAGTAGCAACATAAGAAATATCCTGGATAAACGAAAGTAATAACATAGCGACATAATAAAAGACAGTAATTGTTTGTCTGACTGGAGACCCGGAACTGACCGGCGGCCTTGATTCGCTGGAACATCGAAGAACGGTTGGCGACTTGAGCCTATTCTACAAGTATTCCCACGGAAAGTGTTCGGAGGAAGTGGCCCGTTTAGTTCCTCCCAGAGCGGTGCATGTTAGAAATACACGTCGCGCTGATACTTCACATCCGTATGAGGTTCAGCTTGTTACTCCTCGTACAACGCTTTTCAAGCAGTGTTTTATATTTTGAACATCATCCCTTTGGAATAATTTGCCCAGGACTGTGTTTTCCACCGAGCACAATTTACAGCGATTCAAGAGCAACGTGAATCACTTTTTTTCGCACACGTGCCGCTCCTGTAGCGCTTTAGGGACCTCCCTGCAGTACGTGTGCTAGACCCATATAAAAAAGCAGATTAATTCAAAACAATCTGCTCTGATTGGCAATTTTATATATAGACAAACATATTTTTCCGTATCTTTGACTTCCAAATTCTTCTTATTTAACTACTTTTTTGTCATTTACCATTTTCCATAGGGTTCAGCTAGTAATTCAGATCACAACTTCTTCGGTGTATTCGCTTTCTTTTACAGCGTACCTTAATAAAGTTATTTTCTAAAAAATCTTCTATTCTCATACTCACAACGAAATATTGCTTAAGGCTACTGTGCAAAATCTTTTTTGAAGAAGCTTCTAGACGTTTAATCAATCTTGATGTGTTTTTGGTTTCATAGTCAAAAAAATAACAGTTATGAAGCTAGGAAGCGAAACTGTCGGTAACTCAGTTACAGGAACTGAAAAACGTAATTGAATTACTTTTGATAATTCAATTGTTTTAGTCTAATTAGGCTATTGAGAGGGTAACTGTAATATTTTCTCAGCAATTAAAATCAAAATAATTGGTAATAATTTTTGAGCAATTGACGTAAATTTTTCAATAATTAAATTGCTTTTGTAGTAATTTAATCACTTCCTTAGTAACTGAATTACTGCTAATGTGATTAAATTATTTTCGTAGTAATTGAATCACAAGTGTAGTAATTAAACTATTTTAATAGTAATTGAATTCGCTTGGTAAATTAACTTATTTACTATGAAAGTAATTAAATTACCATCAAAGTAATTGAATTACTTTAAGAAGTAGTTGAGTGAAAATAAATGTAATCGTCGTACCGAAGCTTCCACAGTTTTGGATAGATAAGAAATCAAGATTCTTCGGGTTATAGAGTGTCAATTTGGAGTTTTGCCTACGATTGCAAGAAGTATTTCCATGGATCTTTACCCTTCGAGATTAGAAAACTGAATAGTCTAAATAGTAGAATTATTCTAATCTCGATGCCTCGTGCAATCGTAGACGAAATATCGCAAAGTTGCTCCAAATTGACATGGTCTAATCTCAAGAAACATGATTTCTCATAAATGTAATTGAATCAATATAAAAGTTGTGCTTGAAGTACCATAAAATAATTGAAAAACGGCAAGAGTAATTAAAGTAATTGATTGGTGGATTTCATTTGTATGATTAAAGTGGATTTGATTTACCTTTTGGAGGTAATTGTAAATGAACTACAAAGACAACTCTACATGGAAGCTAATTTGATAATCATTTGATACTTCTAAAAGATATTTTTAATTTTCGTCAAATTATTTACACTCAAAATATTAGAATAAATGAACCTATTAAAATCAATAACACCCGAGTACCTTTCAGAAACCGTCTAAAATACTTGAGTGTCATCATTGAAACAAGACTAAAATTCCATCTGCATGTGAAACGTATACTACAAAAGGCCTTCGTTGCCATGCAGAATTTTTATTACACAAATTCATGTCTTAGTTTTCAGAATAAATTGATTTTATATAAACAAATTATGTTGTATGCTGACCATTTTGGTGCAGCATATCAGATGCACAGGTCTAACACATTCAATTCAAAACAAAAGCCTCAGATGTGTAGCCTCCGCACCACGATATACTAGAATACACGATCTACATGACATAACAAAGACACAGAAAATAAGCGACTAACTGAAATATCGGACAAATTTTACAGATACAAGACACAAATTTCAACACTAACTCACGACATGGCAGTCAATCAGTGAAATGCAGTGAAAAGTATAAAAAAAATAAAATTAAATGAACCAATTCGGTATAAATATGTACAGGGTGAGTCAACGATAGAGTAAAGTTCATTATCTCATCTGTTTCGGGAATGACGAAAAAATGTTAAATCCAATAGTTTTAGGGAATGTTAAGGTGCACAGTTTAAAATTATTTTTGAGTATACAGGTCCGATATAACATATGTTTTTTTCAATAGAACATCCTATTTTCCAATTTATTTTTAAATTCTGCGCAAAATTCTATATCTTTTTAGTGTTCCGTACGGAACACTTGTAAGATCACTTCGGTGTCTGTCTGTCTGTCTGTCTGTTTGTCTGTATGTCTGTCTGTCTGTCTGCCACACCCGATTTTCTCCGAAATTATTTGACATAGAAAGTTGAAATTTGGTAATAATATAGGAATTGATGGCCTCATCATAGCCGTGTAGTTTTAAGAGTTAAATTTTAACTTAAGGGGTTAGTTTTGGGGGGTGAAATCAGAAGTGAAAAAAAACAAATTTACTAGGTCATCAAGTGTGGTGTCAAATGAAAGCTTGTGAAAACACGAGTAAAAAAATATATATATAATGTATTACTTGCGCGCACTTTTCTATGTATTATTTTTAAAAAATCTCGAAAAATCGCTGCCCCTCGCCTTATCTCGAAAAATACTTATCAAAAAATTTTGAAAAAATTCTGGAATATTCTCCACGGGTGTAGATTGAACGAAAATTATCACGAGTGAATTACCTTCGATAATGTATCTGGTATATTAAAAAAACAAAAATTTCAAGGTCATCAGATTTCAGTAAAGATTGGAAACAAACTTTGTTGAAAACTCATTTGGGGTGTGTTTTTTGAAGTCACTGATCACTTTATATCTCTGTAACAAAATTTTTTATTTTAAAAGCAATCAACGAACGGAACACTAATTGCGCAAGTTCAACTTGCACTTGACCGGTTTTTTTTTTTTTTATTTATTAATAATATTATATATCTAAACCTAGTAGACTAATTTTTAGTTTTGCCAGTAGCGCCATTGTTTCTGAAGGTGGAATACCCATAAATGGTACGAGCATTCTATAGAGATGAAAAAAAAGATATATGTAAAGAAATTTGAGTTAAATGCTACAGGGTGTTCAAAATAAATTTATGCATTTCGACTACTTTAAATTGAAAAATCTCAAATTTTTTAAATGTAACACCCTGTATATTATTATTTTTTCTGACAGATTTTACAAAACCCTCCAACTCTTATTAAGTATATCATATACCTATTTCTAATAATTTTCGATTTATTTTGAATTCTCAATTTTTACCTTTGTTTTTAATACACTGTGAAAACATAAACAAATAGTTAATAATAATTTTAATATAGTTTAACTTATCTAATGATTAATTATTATGACATAATAAATGTTCAAAAATATGCCATTCTACTTAAATACACATGTTTAGTCGTTTTTTTTACTATATTTTCCTTCACTTTCCTTAGCATAAAGGGCGTTATTGTCCTGCACGTATATCATATCCTATTGTCCATATCTACTGGTATTCTAGGGGGATTCACATAACTACGACCTTTAATGTAGCCCCACAAAAAGAAGTCTAAAGGTGTTAAGTCAGATGATCAAGGCGGCCACTGAATAAATATCCCTATCGATCCATTTTTGTGGGTAACGATAGTTTAAAAATTCCCGAACTTCCCGGTAGTAATGAGCAGGAGCTCCGTTTTGTTGAATCCACATTTGTTCCCTTTCAAAGTTATCAACTTCTTCAAGAAGCTGGGGTAATTCCTTTTGCAAAACATTTAGATATCTAGTCCCGTTAAGCAGTTTGCGGAAAAAAATATGGACCAATAATTCATCAGAAAACATTATTTTGAATAAAAAATTTGGATCGGCCTCTATTGCTCCATTCATGGTTGTACAAAAGTTGACTCGTCGTTCAAAATCACGGTCTTGAAGTTCTTGGTGTAGTTCCATATGAAAGGGATGATACTTGTATTTTCTTGTGGTGTGCCGTAGATTGGGATGTTTTAGATAAGTCGTATACTCAACGCTACCACTACCATCAAACCGTTCCATTAAGCATTGAAAAGATTTTCTAGAGGGTATACGTCTATTAGGCTACTTCGCTCGATAAAGCCTTACTGCCAAAAGACAATTTTTCCCCCTCGCCCAGTATATAAACCATTTGAATTAATTCATTTTTAGGAAAATCCATAACTATTACCTTTATACGTCACTTACTACAACAAATTAAACTATTTTTACTTGCTTAATAGACATGTCAAAATTTGAATTTGTTTTGTCTTGGCAACTATGATGTTATAGCGTAAATGTATTAAAAACAAGGGTAAAAATGAAAAATTCAAAATAAATCGAAAACTATTAGAAATAGGTATATGACATACTTAATAAAAGTTGGAGGGTTTTGTAAAATCTATCAGAAAAAATAATAATATACAGGGTGAGCCATTTAAAAAATTTGAGATTTTTCTGTTTCAAATAGTAGAAATGCATAAATTTATTTTGAACACCCTGCAGCATCTAACTCAAATTTCTTTACACATATCTTTTTTTTCATCTCTATAGAATGCTTGTACCAAATATGAGTATTCCACCTTCAGAAACAATGGCGCTACTGGCAATTTTTTACAAATCTGAAAACTAGTATTTTTTTAAAAAATTGAAATATTAGAAAAACTACTAGGTTTAGATATATAATATTATTAATAAAAAAGCTATAGAATTTTACGCAGAATTTAAAAATAAATTAGAAAATAGGATGTTCTATTTAAAAAAATATGTGTTATATCGGCCACACTTTTATGAAGTACCCTGTATACTCAAAAATAATCTTAAACTGTGCACCTTAATATTCCCTAAAACTATTGTATTTAATATGTTTTCGTCATTCTCGAAATAAATGAGATAATGAACTTTACTCTATCGTTGGCTCACCCTGTACATAGAACAGTAAATATATATGAAATGTAATTTAAAAATAAGAAAATAAAATGTAAATATGTATCATCAGCAAAAGAGAGAATGAGAAGGATAAATGAATGACAAGAATGCATGAGAGAGAGAATGAGAAAGAGAGAGAGACAAAAATTAGAATAAGCAAAGAAGCAAACAAGATAACAAGGCCTTTGGGCATTTTCGTATCTGCCTAAAATCAAACAGAGTTTTTCAAATGCAAAGAAAAAATAACAAATAATTGTCTCAAACATAAAATCAAATTGCACAACCGTCATTAGAAGGAGGAAAATGACGTTACAAACCTAAGGAAAACGGTAGGAGGATAACCAAAACGGCAGAAGAACAGCCAGCCGCTTGAATATATTATTAATAGTATATTGTAATTGCAAGTAATTTAAAAAATATGTATCTAAGTACTGTAAATTTAATTCTGTATAATAAAGAGGTTTTGAATTGGAATTGGGACAGTAAAAAATGCCATAGAAATATAAATAAATTGATGAAAAATATGATTTTATAGTATTTTTGGTAAAAAAAATTCAATACATGCGATAACACCATTTATCGTAGGTAGCAAGATGGGGTGGTTTAAAAAAAACTTCAATTTGAAAGGAATGCGAGATACAACAAAGCTGCAGTTCCCTTTTTAGAAGCCCCTATGTAATATTATCAGGTACTACAGTTCTTCTCTAGAGTTATAATATTAAATACTCACCTCCAAGAATCTTAAAAAGGCCGGGTTCTATGATATATTCCAAACAACCATATTAAACCCCCTCCTCCACCGTTAACTCCTGTACGTTTCATTTCAACATTGCTTATACTTTGTTCATTACAGCCACCAAAAGCCAAGAAAAATTCTAATACTATTGAAACTGTAGTAAATTTATCCAGCCCTTTCGCTACCTTCTTGTGAAGAGAGTAGTCCAAAAATTACAGGGTTCATTCTTCTACTTCAAGTATTATATGTGTCCTAAACTTGAAATCGATGCCTCGGCTGGTATTCTGTAACGAAAAAAAAAAAGATGAAGAGGAGACGAAAAGAAAACAGTCCTTTCTCTTTGAAATTTATTATTTTATTAGACATTCCCTTTGCGTCGTTATATTTCGGCTAGATTAGGATCCTTATGTTTATTAGGAATATTTTTTTATTATTCATTAATGCAAAAATTACAAAACAATAACAAAATACATATGCAGATCGGATAACAATACACCACAAAATGAGTTTATACGAGTATTCTTACTTAGAAGAGCAAATTTTGTATTATATTATCCATTATTTTTTACATTGTTCTATTTCGGCTAGACTTGAATTCCTACGTATATTAGGAATATTTCATAATATTCATTACTATAAAATTAAAAAGTATTTCCAAAATTTATAAACCGACTGGATCACAACATAGCACAAAATGAAGATATAGGTGTTTATAGTTAAGAAAAAACACTGTTTTACAACATTGTTAACAATAGAGCGTGGGAAAGATGTTTATAGCAAAAAATTTAGCAAGATGAATTGTCTGTTTTCCAGCCAAATTCTCGTTGCTATAAAGATCTTCTCCGCGCTCTTTTGTTTACAATGTTATAAAATGGCATTTTCACTACAAACGCCCATATTCGTAATTGAAAAAGCAATCGCTTAAACCGATGATAATCGAACTTCTTTTATAAAATTATCAATTTAACTTTCATTAGGAAAAAAGTCTTTGATTAATGTAAGCTTCCATGCCAGCCAAAATGACATCGGAAACCTCCTTTATCAGATCTGAAACGAACACTTAACCAAGGGAAAGTTCGAAAATATTCTATAACTTTTTCCATTTAGCAAATTTAACGGTGCCCTTCTGTCATTGCTGCTAGAATATTTGATGTCGAAACCAATTTATGGTCGAATGATTTACCGTCATAGTGTAAATTTCTGGATTTGACAAATTAACGAGACTGGTGTATTCTTGGTTCTAGTCAGGAACTCGTGTTTGTTCATCGATAAGCTAAGTAAAGTCATAGGTAATTGAAAAAAATTAATCTTAACGACCTTGTTCATCAGTGATATTTATAAACTTAAGTCAGTTGATGTTGTGGACATCAAATTCGCTGAGGACGACAATCTCGGCACTGCGATGGTTAATTTATAGATAACACAGGTATATAAAATAAAAAAAAGCTTTGTTTTTTAAGTGAGACACGTGTCTTCTTAAGTATTTTTTTTATGCTGAATCCAAAAAAAATCATAAAAAACAGCCCCCATGGGTTTTTTTTTTTTCAGAAAACACACTTAAAGTTGTCAGGAAAACTATTAATTGAAAAAAATACATTTTAATAAATAATGTAAAACCGTATAAGCATTAAAATTATGGAATAAAACTATTATTTCGGACATCTTTAAATGTTCTAAATCTATATTTACCATAAAAACTTAAAAATATTAGGTTTTAGTGTTCATGTTTAACAAGACACACGCATACACCACCTTTAATTAAGCTACATAACAAAATGCTGTTTAAATTAAATATGTATAACTGCTAAATTAAAAAATTGTTTTTATTTTTTATTAATATTGAACAAAATTATTATTTGTGTTTTTTGAAGTTCTTAATCCTGACTTGACATAAAAAAATAAAGTTTTATGTTCATTTTCAACAAAAAACTCGCTTTTAACACTTACAAGGGTGCTATATGATTGGTAAAATGCTTTTTTTTTCGAATAAAACTATCATTTCTAGTAGTTTTTTAAGTTTCAAGTTCGAATTTGATATCAAAACATGAGGAATAGTGTTTAGTGTTGAGAAAATATGTACGTTTACTATTTAGGAATAAAAGGTTGGGAAATGCAGTTTACCGTATATCCCTTGACCCTTTTAGAAGTCAATTTTGTAGATAGATTGATTGAACGAATATGGAGGCATGTGAGTGAGGTAGTGAGTGAGTGAGTGAGCGAGCGAGTAAGTAAGTGAGTGAGTGAGGTAGTGAGTGAGGTAGTGAGTGAGTGAGTGAGTGAGTATGGGGGTATGTGAATGACTGTGTGTGTGAGTGACTGAGCCAACGATTGAATAAGTGTTTTGTTCAATATTAATAAAAATTAAAAACTAATTTTTTAATTTAGCGGTTGTACAAATTTATTTTAAACAGCATTTTGCTACGTAGCACCCTAAAACCTAACATTTTTAAGTTTTTACGATAAATGTAGAGTTAGAACATTTAAAGATGTTCGAAATAATAATTTTATTTCATAATTTTAATACAGTTTTAAATTTATTTATTAAAATGTATTTTTTCCAATTTAATAGCTTTCTGGCAACGTTAAGTGTGTTTTCTGAAGAAACCTCACGGTGGATGTCCTTTGTTAAGATTTTTTTGGACTCAGCATAAAAAAATACTTAAGAAAACACGTGTCTCAGTTAACATACAGAGATTTTTTTGTATATCTGTGTAACTGAGAGTGTGTGTGTAAGATAAGCGGAAAAGGATATAAAGTTAGTGATCGATAGAGGGTACAGACGAACCTCCTGATTTGTTGAGATCCAACCATATAACATCAAAGTTTCAGGGCTACAAAGCCGCCTCTCATTGGTAAGAGAAATCGCTTCTGATAAAAAGACAGATTCTATGGGATTAAAAAAAAAATTGACTGACTAACCTGAACTTGGTTTCACAGAGAGCGAGTATTTAAGGTTCATTTATTTGCAGGCGTGCACTAAATTTATGTTTTCAGTTTAAATGTTGTATATCTACGTATCTCTTCGAAACTCCTCCCCCTATGACTCGTTTCTCCTGCACACTGATCTGTAAACCCTGAAACGTGAAAAAAATGCAAAAATCCCAAAGAATGTTTTTTTACCAGTACAGTACTTTTGTCCCCCAGGAAAGTTAAGAGTAATTATTTAGGTTACAACTTGTTAATATGCATTGATATGAAGTACTCTTTAGTAGATCACAATTTTCTGTTATTGTTTCTAAAATAGTTTAAATTTGTTGGGATTTGTTGTAGATTAGATTAGTAGAGAAGATTGTTTAATTATTAAAAAAAAACATAAAAAGCAATAATACTCGTAATTAACAATATTACATTTTAATGCTGACACACAGTGAAAAAGCATCTTTTCAAGCAGTTTGTTAATACAATATAGCAAACAAAGTTAATTGTTAGTTGTTAGTTTGATAACAATTTTTTATTTTATCAAAAATTCATTTGACTCTAGGGTAATTAGAGGAAAACAAATTAGAAATAGAGAAACAGAAAGAGTTCAAAGGACAGAAGCTACTATAATGATCCACTATTAAGTGTAAAAATTAATTTGATACCTTTGAAATACGTACATCAAAGATCAGCTTCAAATTAGTTTTCCGCCACTTTTATGTGTGAAAGTACCAATTCTAAAAAAAAGCAAAATCACCATTTCATGCGATGCTGCTCTTCTAACCTCAAAACTCAGTTCAGAAAGTAAAGTCGTCGACAATCAGCATTTGACTACATTTTAAATGCAAAAAAAAAGCAACTGACAAGACCTTTGGGAGAAGGTATTGTCACCCACAAAACGTACAACTGGCTAGTAAAAGACGAACATCTGGTTCAAGCGGATTGTGATTAATTTCGTAGTAGTTTTAGAAAAGATGGTCAGTAGACTAATAGGTCTATAGTTCCTCACATTCGTTCAGTCGCCCTCTTTGAAGAGCAGAATGACCTTTGCTATCTTCCTTGAGTCAGAGATTCTGCCATCTTTCAGATACTTGTTCAATGGGATTAGAACTGCCTTCTTTAGTGTATATCCTACGACTTTCAGCATGTTGCTTGTGATTTGATCTTCTCATGGGGCTTTACAGTTCTTTAGCTGTGTTAGCGCCGCACAGTGAGT
>JAHKBH010003874.1:0-2500 GCA_019049505.1 Pachyrhynchus sulphureomaculatus
CTGATTGGAAGGGTAGTCTATGGGGGGCGCACGTTTGACTTTGGGAACTTTAGAGGCTTTATTACTCAATGGTTATTTCTATTTGAGCCAAAGGAGAGCCTAGCTACTGTAGTCGAACCTCAGTTCCAATTAGCCTATTAGTGGTGACAGGCTGTTAGCAGTAGTGTGTTTCGGAACACCCTATTGATTAAATTTTTTTTTTGACTTATGGTGGTGTGGTAGACACCGTTTTCAGTTCTAGTGGATGCTATAATCTACTCCCTTTTGTTGGTGGACACCAGGGTCACCATTTCAGTATTTTATTGTCTCCACCTTTCAGTATATCGTGGTGAGGTGTTTTGTCTCCTGTTATGTGGGATGGATTGAATGTTTTTCGTTGTTGTTCTAGGGGCGAGACCAGTACACGAGGGTTCTTCATGCAACTTGGAGAAGCGCAATGCTGGTTAAATTTTTATATCTCTGTGTAGCCACCCTGAAGAATGGATGGAGGGCGTTTTTTCCGGCTCATGTTTCTAGGCAGATTTATCACTTTGGTGCGATGTGCTGAAGATTTGATTAGCTTTTGCTAAGAGCTTTCACCAAGCTCAGTATGGAGTTTTATCATAACCAAGGGTTTGGGATTTGAACTCCCTGTATGTATTTCTGTATGTACTCTTTCTGTATATATTTCTGTATATATTACGCTGTATATATAGACCCCCCCCTGAGTGTATGTTGGTTGCCTGAGGGCATGTGACTCAAAATGCGTGATTTTGAGTCGTTTTGCTTATGGACTCCTATATATAGGATTATGACTTTAGGGAGGTCCTATTTCGAGACTTGCTGTCTCATATAGTTATATTGGAATGTTTCCTAGAATGTTTAGTTGCGCGTGGGACTAATCATTCTGTTCTTTGTGAACATTGCTTTTTGAAGCAGGATCATTCAGTTTGGTGAATTTTAGCTTTTTATAGCTATTCACTGTGTTTAGAGTGAATTTTAGCTTTATAGCTAATCACTGTGCCTATAGTGATATTGGGGGGGTTAGCTTTTATAGTCTGCTCACTATGTTAATGGGCGAGTTTGTTCTTTTAGAACGCAGACTTTGTGTAGTCGAGGACTATTTACAGAGTGTTTTCTTGGCGAGGAGCCGAGCTTTTTTCTGGCGATATACCAGAGTGTTTTCTTGGCGAGGAGCCGAGTTTTTTCTGGCGATATACCAGAGTGTTTTGTTGGCGATAAGCTGGACGTGTTTTTCTGGCGATCAACCAGAGCGTTTTCCCTAGCGATTTTAGCATGTCTAGATGTCTCAGGAACGTCGACATTGCGCGATAGAGTGCGATTATTTTCCGAGTGCGACTAGTAGTGATACTAGAATTTAGAATGTTCTCTTAGCGATGAGCTAGAGCATGGATGGCGATTTTTCCTCGAGCGTTTGTCTGGATATTTATCCAGATATTTTTTTTTTTTTTTTTTGGCCTAGTGCTAAATGGTCTGACAAGACTTTTTCTTTTTAGTGTAGTGTTTGCACTAGAATCATTTTTTTATTTTTTTCTTTATTTAAGAATTTTTATAAATTTTCTTTTGCTGAAATAGAAAATTTTCAGACAATCCTTACAATATTTTAAGGGGGGTGTTCATATTTTATTTCAGTTCACCTTTTTTTTGATTTAGACAAGAGTCTAGACAAAGTTATATTTTTTGTTTTGGTAACAATAACAGAGCTGATTCTTTTATATAAGAAGACCGCGATTGTTATTTTGGAAAGGTATTTCTTATGTTCATGCAAGGATTTTTATTTGCTTTTTGATGTACTTAACCTTAGTGTCTAATTAAGTTAAGTCTAGTTATAAGATTCTTGTGATCATGCAAAGATTTTTCATTTGGTTTTCATTGTACTTAATATTAGTGCTTAATTGAATTAAGTCTAGTAGTAAGGTCCGAAGTTTTGTAATTTTGTTTTAAGTTCTGACCTTAGTATTAAGTGATAGTGTACCACTTTTGTACCTTTTCATAAGTAGCCTAAGTTGAATAGACTAGTGTAGTCTATTTCTTTTTGGAAGGGGGTAAATGTAACATTAAATTTTTTCCTAGATTTTAAGACCATGTAATGTTACTGATTTTTTCACTTCAAATTGTACTTATTTTCATTTTTGTATCAAACGGTATATTAATAAGAAATTCCAAGCCGTTCGGTATATAGTGCGCTGTGCGGGTTTCTGACCGAATCTACCGCTACGCCGCGATTGGTGAAATGTGTGTATCCGCAGTTTTGGTTCCGGCGTCGCCATATTACAGGCAGAGTTCGCACGGTTTATTTAAGGGTCCGAAGAACTACTGTCTTGGCTAATTTCCATCTAGCCGTCGAGAAGGCTGACTTCGACCGAGCCGAGGCTGAGTACCATCAAGCCGCAGCCAGGCTAATTTCATCGGAGCCGCCAAGTAGGCTTCCTTCGTCTGAGCTGCAGTAAAGGCTCATAACAACAATCATGAGAGCTAAATAAAGCACAAGTTTTTTTTA
>JAHKBH010003874.1:7500-11837 GCA_019049505.1 Pachyrhynchus sulphureomaculatus
TGATGCTTCTCTCCCTGCCTATAGTGTCTTCTTATTACTGCAATTCTCGTTCCTTTTCTGTAATTATAATTTCTTTTTTCTTTCTTTAATCTTTCCATGGCATCTACTGAAAAGCCATTGATTAAATTCTCCTACTATTTCAATTCTTTAACGTTCATCGCCTTCAAATTATATAGAACAATACTGAAAGCACGTAATATCCCACTTACTTTATCTTCAAATCTAGGCTGATGTCAGTACCACAGGTGAATCGTTTCGTTTCATATTTTCTTCGTGAAAATGTTTTTTTTTCGAAATAAATATTACCTTTTTTTTAACCGACTTTAAGCCGGTTCACTATTTAGAATGTATATAAAAACATTGTTTAAATGCTGTAATAATTATGTATGCTCTAAACTGACATACCATTTCGTGAAGGTACATATGTTAGTCCTCAAATATCTACATTTTTAACAAAACCTCACACTTGTACATAAAAAAATAAGACCTTTGTAATAACCTTACTCACTGTTTTTAACTAAAATGAAAAGATATAACTAGAATTAATTTTAAAAAAATAAATACAAATTAGACCGGCCTCAAAGTAATAGAAGTACAAAATGAATATCAACTAGTATAGAATACTTAACACCAAACGTGTTAAGTATTCGATTTTAAAAAGCTAACTTTAAGGTTAAGAAATCACAAACATATGTATTTTTCATAAGATTACACTTCCAAATAGACAAAAAGGACAAATAAGTTGGTCTGAGATTACAAGTGAATAAAAAATAACACAGGACGCCAAAAAAAAGAAAAAATTTTGTTTATTTACTTTTGACTACAATAGGTCTAGGTTATGTTTTTTGGGGGCCGCTGATCACGAATTCGAGGTCTATTTTGGTCCATCACATCTGGATTTTGCTAAAATAGCCATGGAATTTTGGTAAAATGCTCAAAATGAGATTTTCATCGTTTTAAGTATTCCGGAATGATCAAATTTTCCATACACCCGCCAATTTTTGGGTTCTGCAGGTATTACTTCATTGTACCCAATAGATTTTACAGCGAACATATGTTCTGCAGCTGGCAAGTGCCAAAATGCCTTTATGAAGAGATTCTATATTGCTAATGCAACCAGGCTACCTGATGCTATTGACGATTCTGATCAAGATGAGAGAATGCAAAATATCATTTAACAGCTGTCAAGTTTACTTTAAACAGCTGTCAAATTACACTCGCAGCTGCCGATTAGCTTGCGTGGATATCAGCACTGAAACAGAATTAATGAAAGAATAAGGCGTAGTGTCTTTCTCAAAGATCTAAACTATTAGAACATTCTCATGGCCTTGACAGTTTCTGTTCAGCAGCGCTAATTAAGGTATATTTGAGAGCTGTCAAATAACTTTTTATGTGTTAGGACCGTTACCAGAGCCACCAAGATCATATAATATACAGAGATTTCAAGGGAATAGAGTAAACCCTATCATCACGACAGTGTTGACTGCTATTTGGCAGCTGCCAAATTACACTTACAGCTGCCAGTTAGCTTGCGTGGCTATCCAGGACTAGAACAGTGCCGATCAAGGCATAAGGCATAGTGTACTTGTCAACGATTTAAAAAAACTCTCACGGGTTTGCAAGTCTTATCCATTAGTTGACAGCTGTTGAAGTTGGCACTTGAGTGTTGGCAATTAACATATTATGTCAGGTTCCTTACTATAAAACCAATTTAACCATTATATAGTAACACAATTTTTCAATGGCATAAAATATTGGCATTGTTTCGACATTCGACATTTGACGTCTGCCAAAGTAAACTTCACAGTTGTCAAAGGAAACCTGGCAAATGTTAAATGATACATTGCAATATCTCGTATTGATCAGTATCGTCAATAGCATCAGGTAGCATGGTTGCATTAGCAATATAGAATCTCTTCGTCAAGGCATTTTGGCACTTGATAGCTGCAGAACATATGGGTCACTGTCAAAACCTATTGGGACATTAAAATAATACCTGCAGACCCCAAAAGTGGCGGGTATATGGCGAATTTGATCATTCCGGAACCATGCCCTTTAAAACGATGAAAATCTCGTTTTGAGTTCATTTTTAGCAATTTTGTGGCTATTTTATGCAAAATCCAGAAATAATGGACTAAAACGGGACCTCAAATTCGTGTTAAGCGACCCAAAAAAAACATAACGTAGACATATCGTAGTCAAAGTAAATTGACAAAAATTTTTTTTTGTGGTCCTGTGTAATTTAGTGAGCGAAACTTGCACCGGCTTCAAAATTCCGTTGGTTTACGTATTATATTTTCTGTATTAAACAACAGCGAAGATTTATTTTATTAATTTTATTTCCGTTCATTTATAACATTATAGGAAAACCCGAAATACTAGAAATTTACGCATACTCTTCAGATAGTCACAAAGCAGTTCTTATAATGCTACCTGATTTTAACCAAGTATATACATATGATAATACTTAATATCACAGGTCGATAATTTATCGTAACATGACGAAGCGAGAAAAAATAATTAAAAAACTGCTAGTTGCCATCAAGAAAAGCAGGAATTTCAAATTTTCTTAAAATAAGTAAGTTTATAAAGAAGAAAGGAAAATGTTCATATTTTTTCTTTAGTCCGTATTATTTCGCGCTTGCTAAAGGTATTAATAAGTTTCTTTTGATTTCCGGCACCTAGGTTAAACATATATTAATATTCAATTCATCGTTTATCTGACAAAGCTGCATTAAATAATTCAACTTTTCCGACAAGGCCTACACTAAATTGTTCTTTTCTCATAGAAGTCGATAATTCTAATGCATGTGAGTAAAGTCAGAGAGCGACATACATTTGGGGGGGGTTTCTGTTAAAAAAACCATTTTCTCTTTTTGTATCTTCTACAAATTAACCGTAAGAAAATAAAATATGTTTCTTGTTTTTTATAACATGTAATATTGAAATAATTTAAAATTTTGCTACTGAACGAAAAGAAAACTCTTAATCTTGTGAAGGCACATTTCTATAAAAATTATTGGTTCTACTAAAAATACAACATATTTCTGCCACAATTAAAAATATATAAACACTTATGTTATATACACGGTTAATATTCTAAATAGGATATCTGCGTTTTTGTTTTTTAAATGTTAGGACATTATTATTTATCACAGTTTAGAAAAATACTAAATAAGGATATGCAAGCACGTAACATTAGTTTCAATTAAAAATATTAGGTCATTAGAAAGAGAAAATTTAAAAAGAAGTACCAATCAAAGTAGGGTAGTAACAAATTTTCTTCTACCTTTATTCAACCGATTATACATACTAATAAAATCCATTATAAAAAAATTATATCTCATTGTGTACCATACTCGTAGAAATTTTAACCTTATGTTGTAGAAAAAAACAGTTTTTTCTATGGAATTGAAAAGATTACTTTTAAAACAGAAAAGGTGTAAAATTATGCTACAGCAACTGATTAAAATTTACATTTTGATTAATTTAACACAGGGCCGCTACATTACAAAATAACATTAATATAATAACGTAGTTTCGGCCCTTTTGGTACATTTGCTTTCCTCGAACAAGAAAAATATCATCATAACCTGGACTCATTAGGTCCTTAGATTCGATATTGTATATTTTAACTCAAAATTTAAGAATTTTCAAGCCACTCTACATTGCCAATAGTGTTTTCTTATATGTTGATCACGGAAAAATGTATCTGCGTATTTCCTTTAAATTTCATTTACATTTAGATCTTCAATGTATTCATTTGACATTTCGGCGCGCTTTTCGCCAAAATCTCATTTGCAATTCCCAGTGCTCTTGCTGTTGCTGCTACTGAAATACTCTGCGACTTGATACATTATCGAGTAACAGCAAGAGCACTTCAAAAGGCCAAGTGAGATTTTGGCGAAACGTCGTGCAAACTTGTTGTTTGTTAAACGAACGGATTGAAAAATTTTAATGTATCACATTCCACCATCCGTGAAAACCTCTATTGTAATATATATTTATATAATATATATATATATATATAGTATATATATATTTATATATATATATATATATATTAACCATTAATTAACACAACCAAAAAACTTTTAAGCAGATTAGGGATAGATATTGAAATAATAGAGATACAATATACAACATTTGAAACGAATCACGTAGTTTTTGAATAAATACTGAATTTAAATATTTTACTGTCACAGTACAAGTGTTTGCTCACCGCATTTACAGCTACAGGTAAAAAATAAAGAAATATTGTTTACTTACCACATAAATAAATAGGCCCAAATATACAAGATACTGCTGCTAAAATATTTACCGTCAGTAGAACCAAC
>JAHKBH010003875.1:0-11824 GCA_019049505.1 Pachyrhynchus sulphureomaculatus
TATATCTATATATATATATAATATATTAATATTATATAACAATCCTAAGTTTAACTGCTGGGAAACGCCCTTATAAGGAGAAGAGATGAGCAATCAAAGATCTAAAGGCTCTAGTATCTGCTTTTTTAATTTATCGAGCTTTCGCTGCCTAATGGTAGCTTCTTCTGGATTCTAAAAATGCAAACCAGGGTACAGAAAATAAACTAAAACGTTCGTTTTTTAAAACGGTGATTAAATAAATTGTACGACTCTGAATGTGAAATTACTTACAAAAATTTAGCAGTTAGTTCATCTCTGGTGAAGACAATGAAATTTGCATTTTTGTTGGCCAGGTGGTATGCATTGATTACACAAAACATGATTAAAAGACACTTAGAGAGTTACACAATATTAAAAATAAAAACTTGGTCAATAAACATCAGTTAAAAACACTTTTAAAGACAGAAAACACAACTGCAAGAAAACCATGATGTTGAAACGGTACTCCATTTTAAAATTTTTTGACGTCGAGTTTAGTAACTATTTAGTGATATTTGAGTCCGTAGCCGGATATTGTTGGTAGTCTATGTCGTCATAAGGTCGACAAAAAAAAAAAGGATTAAAATTAGGAATGTGGTAAAATTATTTTCGGTAGATGCGAATTTTAGATAAATTATTTTATTATTAATGATATCTATTTTTTAGTTTTTAATTTTATAAAAAAGGGGGACTTAAATTTGATGAAAATTGACGAGTTATTCATTATTAATTATATTAATTCTTTAATTTTATAATCAAGAGATTCATAGGCTAATTTAAAATTCCTTTCAAATCATAATTAATTTACTGTTGAGGAGGAGACTGACTGTGCTGTTCCGTTTCTGGATACTAGGGTTGTACGCTCAGAAAATAATACAGTCAAACTGGACTGGTATAGGAAAAAAAATCAAGTTCTGGTAGATATATCCCCTTCCATTCTTATCACCCTATGAAACAGAAACTGAACATCATCAGAGGACTAAAGAACAGAATAGATAAGATTTGCCACCCCTCATTTAGGGAAAAAAAATGTAAAAACTGTTGGAAGACATTTTGTTGGACAATTACTATCCTAAAGCTCTAATCAAAAAGAATTTTCAAAAAGACCCTCCTTCCAATTAATCCAACTGTCACCACTAATGTCGATATTAAGGTAGGAAAGTTACAATACATTGAAGGCCTTTCCAGTCCTTGTCTTCTCTTTTTAAAAATACAAACATTAAAATTGCTAACTACAACATAAAAAGACTTAATTGTTTTTTATACCAATTTAAAAGATAAAAACCGATACTTTACAAAGATCTAATATAATCTATGGCATTCCCTGTCAATGTGGTTTGGTCTACGTTGGACAAACTTCACAAAAGCTCTCTAAGAGATTAGCGTTACACAAAAGTGATAGTAAAACACAAACCTAACGCAACTAGTTTGAGCTTACACGTAAATAATACAGATCACAGAGTACAATATAACAACAGCTTCATTCTGGATGTTGAGACCAATTATTTCAGAAGAAGTTTTCTTGGAAATGTGTTACATAAAAACCTGTAAAAATAATCTCAACCACAAAAAAGACATAGAAGGATTGAGCTCCATGTATACCTATTTGCTACACACAAAACTATACCAAACCAATAAAAAAAGAACGATCTCTATGAAAAAAATTATTTTCTAGTAAAGTTGACGTTTCTGATCTCTTTGTCATTTTTTGCTATTTATTACCAGTTTTCTATATTTTCTTGTTAAAATTACATAATAAAAAATTAAATATGACTAATAATAAATAACGTCCAGTATTAATTTTCGATTTCAAATTTTTAAATTTTTAAATTAGCCTATGAATCTCTTGATTATAAAATTAAAGAATTAATATAATTAATAATGAATAACTCGTCAATTTCATCAAATTTAAGTCCCCCCTTTTTTATAAAATTAAAACTAAAAAAATAGATATCATTAATAATAAATAATTTATCTAAAATTCGCATCTACCGAAAATAATTTACCACATTCCTAATTTTAATCCTTTTTTTTGTCGACCTTATGACGACATAGACTACCAACAATATCCGGCTCGGACTCAAATATCACTAAATAGTTACTAAACTCGACGTCAAAAAATTTTAAAATGGAGTACCGTTTCAACATCATGGTTTTTTCTTGCAGTTGTGTTTCTGTCTTTAAAAGTGTTTTTTTAACTGATGTTTATTGACCAAGTTTTTATTTTTAATATTGTGTAACTCTCTAAGTGTCTTTTAATCATGTTTTGTGTAATCATGCATACCACCTGGCCAACAAAAAATGCAAAATTTCATTGTCTTCACCAGAGATGAACTAACTGCTAAATTTTTGTAAGTAATTTCACATTCAGTCGTACAATTTATTTAATCACGTTTTAAAAAACGAACGTTTTAGTTTATTTTCTGTACCTGGTTTGCATTTTTAGAATCCAGAAGAAGCTACCATTAGGCAGCGAAAAGCTCGATAATAAAAATAAAAAGCAGATACTAGAGCCTTTAGATCTTTGATTGCTCATCTCTTCTCCTTATAAGGGCGTTTCCCAGCAGTTAAACTTAGGATTGTTTGTTGCCAGTGCCCTGTTACTGTCCTTCCTCTTTCTATATATATATATATATATATATATATATATATATATATATATATATATATATTTTTTTTTTTTTTTTTTTTTTTTTTTTTTATGGGTCTAGCACACGTGCTACAGGGAAGTCCCTAAAGCGCTACAGGAGCGACACGTGTGCGGGAGAAAGCGATTCACGTTGTTCTTGAATCGCTGTAGATTGTACTCGATGGGAAACACAGTCCTGGGTAAACCATTCCAAAGGTACGATGTTCTCCATATAAAAGACTGCTTGAAAAGCGTTGTACGAGGAGTAACAAGCTGAACCTCATACGGATGCGAAGCATCAGCGCGACGTGTACCTCTAACATTGCACCGCTCTGGGAGGAATTAAACGGGCCACATCTTTCGAACACTTTCCATGAAAGTACTTGTAGAATAGGCTCAAGTCGCCAACCGTTCTTCGATGTTCCAGCGAATCAAGGCCGTCGGTCAATTCCGGGTGTCCAATCAGACGAACAGCTCTTCTCTGGATAGAATCCAACAAATGCAGTGTATGTTTGGGGAGCGGAGCTCCAAACATGGGAGCAGTATTCCATAGTTGGTCGAATTTGAGCTTTGTAAAGAATTAACAGTTGTTGTGGAGTGTAAAGCTTTCTGGTTCGAAACAATATTCCCAACTTTTGAGAGGCTCTTCTTGCTATGCCTGCAACATGTTCATGCCAGGACATATTTGCTCCCAAATTAACGCCTAACAGATTGAGTGACGATGTTAGAGGGATGGAGTGCCCCGACATAAACTATATCGGGTCTGCAACGTTAACTTTTTTAGAAAAAAAAACTGCGCCTGGGTTTTTGTAGCGTTAAATTCCACTTGGTTACTGTCACCCCAAGATAGAATTTCTTCCAGGTCTTTGTTAAGTTGAATGACTTCCTGCTGTCTGCGGATATTCGTCTGAGTAGTCGATGTCCGAGCGTTCAAAGTGAATGAAAGAGATAAGTGTACTGTCATCTGCAAAGCTGTAGATTGGATTCTCGGTCTTTTCCAGCAGATCGTTAATATAGATGAGAAGAGAGTAGGAGACAGTATGGAGCCTTGGGGTAACACCGGCGTTGATAGTGAAGGTGTTAGAAGAAATCCGTCAACTGCCACTCGTAAAGAACGCTCTCTGAGGAAACATGAGAGCCACAAACAGAACTTTTTTTCCGACATACCATAAGAACGTAGCTTAGCCAACAGCCCATCGTGCCAAACACGGTCAAATGCCTTGGATATGTCAAGAGCAACCGCTCGAGATTCTCCAAAGTGTTCAATTGCGTTTGTTCCAAACATGTGTTACATAAGTCAGAAGATCTCCTGTTGATCTATTTTTACGAAAGCCATATTGGTGATCACTAATAATGTTGAATCCTTCAAGATATTTTAGAAGATGCTGATTGATAGCCTTTTCCATGACTTTCGATATTATTGAGAGTAGTGCGATTGGTCGGTAGTTATTTGGCAAGGTCTTCTTGCCTTTTTTAGGTATCGGCTGAACTGTGGCACATTTCCAGCAGGAAGGAAATATTCCCTTTCTGTAGGATAAGTTGAAAAGTCTACAGAAAACTGGTGTTAGTTCCCTCGCACAGTTCTTGAGAACTATGGCAGGTATTCCGTCAGCGCCTGAAGCCTTTTTGGTGTCTAGCTTCATCAAAATACGTTTTTATGATACGCTGTCTGAAGACAATATCGGGCATCCTTGACTGCACTATGGGAATAGTAGGTGGTGTTTTTCCTTGGAAATCGACAGTAGAATGTGAAGCAAAGAGTTCAGCCAACAAGTTCGCTTTCTCAACAGGTGTCGATGCAATAGAATTATCTGGCCGTGTGAGTGGCGGTATGGTGGATTTGGTGAAATTTTTGACTAACTGCCTTAGCGACTGACCAAAAGGACCTGGAATTGCCGGGACAAGCGAGAAGTTTGTTTCTAATCCGTTGATTGTGTACCTCCTTGGTTTCGTCGATAATTTCTTTGCATCTGTTCCTGGCACGAACAAAGATGTTACGATTTATGGTGTTAGGATCTTCACGCCACTGTCGGTATGCAAGATGTTTAGAAGCAACAGTTTCTTTGCATTTTAGGTCAAACCACGGCTTGCCGTTGGAAGGGCATTTCTTCGAAAAAGGGATGTAAGCATCCATACCGGCCAAAATAACATCGGAAACCTCCCTGGCGCAGTCAGATGGGTCGTCGGATCGAAAACAAACGTCCAACCAAGGGAAAGTTCGAAAATATTCCATGAGATCTTCCCATTTAGCAGATTTGTAGTGCCAAATCTTGCGCGGTTTGGGCGCCTCTCTGTCACTGATTGGTAGAATACTCGATGTCGAAAGTAGTTTATGGTCGGAAGAACCTAACGGTGGATTTACGCTGACCGTGTAAATCTCCGGATTGGTGGTTAAAAACAGATCAAGAAGACTGGCGAACTCTCCGTCTCGATCAGGGATCCGTGTTGGTTCATCAATAAGCTGAGTCAAGCCACAACTGATTGAAAATGATTCGGCTTCACGACCTTGTTCATCGGTAGTATTTGAATATTTAAGCCAGTTGATGTTGTGGACATTAAAGTCGCCCAGGATGGCAATTTCGGCATTTGGATAGTTAATTTGTAAATGATCTATGGTGTCTGCAAGAGAAGCGAAAAGTGTTCTAAAGTTTGTATCACTTGGTGGTCGATAGAGGATACAGACGAACCTTGTGGTTGGTTGAGTCGTTATTTTTAACCACATAACATCAAAGTTTGTGGGCTCCAGAGCCTCTTCTCGTTGGCAAGAGAGGTCGCTTCTGACATAAAGACAGATTCCAAAGTTACGCCTAAATCGGGAATAGAAATCGTACCCAGGATAAAGATAGTTTACTGTGCTGGTCGATGAACTGACCTTAGTTTCACAGAGAGCGAGTACATGAGGTTTATTTGATTGCAGGTGTTGGTGCACTGAATTTATGTTCGAATTTAAACCTCGTATGTTGCAAAAATCCATTTTGAAATTCTGTTCTCTGCATGTCGACGCCCCTGAACCAGCCCCCACCCGGAGATCCGAACGGGGGGCTATTTTACCTCCGGAATTTTTTGTATCCAGGTGCCTCATCATGCTATTTGGTCCCACAGACCGGGACATCGGCACAGCCACGAAACGTTAAGCAACTTCACGCAGCTTAAGCCGATGCGATGGTATCACACCGGGCGATGCTGGTGGGATCTGGGCATCTACCATCTAGAGTGTTCTTTAAGTCGCCTCCTACGACAGGCAGAACAGACAACTACCGGGGAGATATTCTATCCCGCCCCCCCACGGGGTAAAATATATATATATATTATATATATATATATATATATATATATATATATATATATATATAATATATATATATATATATATATATATATATATATATTTATCTATATATATATATATATATATATATATATATATATATATATATATATATATATATATATATATATATATATATATATATAAATGGTGAGCAAAAAATCGACTAAAATTATTTGCCTTCATTTAACACGGATCATAGAATTTAGTATTCAAATATTTTTACTGCTTTTAGTATCATTTGAAAGCCCATTTTATTCTCTTTTGAATGATCCCAAATTCCATAACATACCTCATGCTTTTTACTGATTAAAATTATTGAAAGGGGAAACAGCGGAACAAGGATTGAAAATAGAGGTAAGAAAAAAAGGAAAAATTTTAAAAATTTTGAGTTTAACAATTAAATTTATTGATAAAAACCCAAATCAATATTTTGTATTACCCCCCTCTAGCCCTGTTACTGCTTCCAGCCGATTTGTCAAGAAGCAGGCGAGCTTTTTGACAACTGTCTGTGGGATTCTTACCCACTCTTCTGCCATCGCAAGCTTTAAGTCCCTCAGCGATGCAGGGGCTGGATTTTTGTTTCGAATCCTTCTTTTGAGCTCATCCTACATGTGCTCGATTGGATTGAGGTCCGGACTCTGCCCAGGCGAGTCTAATGTGGCTAATCCCACTTCTACCAAGTATAGCCGTACCAATGTGTCGCTTTGTCGTGCATTAGCATGAAGCTATCGCTAACAAACCCAGGTTAAGGAACGACATGTTCCTTCAGGATCTCCTCGATGTACCGGTGAGCAGTTAATCTACCGTCTCATTCATCACGGAAACCGAATCGGTTTTCGCATTCAGTAAGATGCCTTCCCACATCATGACAGAACCTTCTCCGTAGGTGACCGTCTCAGTAAAGCAACACTACGCATAGCGCTCCCCAGGCCTCCTATAGATTCGTCTTCTTCCATCATTGGCATGTAGGCACATTCGGGCCTCGTCTGCGAATAAAACCGAGCGCCATTGCTCTAAGATCTAGTTGACATGTCCTCGGGCAAATCTGAGTCGCACTTGTCGATGGGCTGCTGTCAATTTGGGCCCGTTAGCTGGCCTTTTCCGAGTTAGGTTGGCTTCTTTAAGTCTTCTTCTGACTGTCCAATGAGTGACAGCCCGACCACGATCTTATCGGAGCTCATGCTGGACCTCAACGCCGGTCAAGTGACGATTTCTTAGAATTGGTACACCTTCTTCTTCCTGATTCTGGTCTCCATGTAAAGGTGCCGTGGTAACGTCTGTCAACTCTGGAGGCAGCAAACTGGTTCAAGTGCAGTTGCGCAGCCACTACACGTTGGCTATGCCCTTCTTGCAATAGTGCAATGACTTGTGCCGTTTCTTGCGGGATGGCATCCATTTTCCGGTGTATATCATCGAGCAGTTTATAACAGAGATGTTGACGGTCTAAGTTTCGATAAAGGAGTGATAGGGAAATGTAGTTGCATGTGTTTTTATTGGGATGAATAGAGCGCAACGAGTTCGTGCTAAAAGAGCAAAAACGGTTTTATTAAGTAAAAACCGTTTTTTAATCAGTAAAACTTTTTGAAATTCAAAAATTATTTTTATTATTGGAAAGAGTAGAAAATCAGCATTCTAATGATACCACAAATAATACCACTGTTTAAAATATGTAACATATACCTATATATATATATATATATATATATATATATATATATATATATATATATATATATATATATATATATATATGTGCGTATATATATATATATATATATATATATATATATATATATATATATATACATATATACATATATATGTAAGATGTAACGCATACCCCGTAGTTGATTGGTTGGTATGCCGACAGAGTGGTTAACAGAGTGCCTATACGTCACTGCAGGTAGCGCGATTTTTCGACGAGGGATCTCCCTTAGGCATATGTGGTTTAATGTAAAACAACTGAAAACGGACGAAGATCCGTATTTCAGCAGTCTACCCACTGTTCTCTTATTTGTCAGATCCATCCCGAGACCCGTTTCGCAGTAGTATCACGGCTCATCAGTCCAGCTAGGTTCGACAAACAAGAAAACAGGATTTTCTGGTACTTAAGCCAGTACTGACGATATATATATATATATATATATATATATATATATATATATATATATATATATTAGATAGTTTTTCTCGAAAGGCATCATTAAAACCAGAAAAGTGTTCTTATTAGTAGTCGTTTGGTAGCACTCATGTTCACTTAATCATATATTTCACAAATAGTAACACTCATTATATATTAGTCACATAAACGTTTATGGTCCCAGGCCATTATACAGTAAATTGTTTCTGGTATAATGCCAAATCCATATTATTTCTGATATAGTGTGTTTTTAATGAAGCTATTTGTATTTGTTGCGATGCTTATTATACTTGCTTCTAAAGAGATCATTTCAATGTGCAGATCATTAAACCAAAGTAGCAATAAAATTAAAATAAATACTTTTAATTTGTTTTGGTTCTACAATACATAAGCGTTTAATTGTAAAAATATGCCAACAGATGTTACTTTTTTACACCTACACATTTTTCATCTAATACAATATTTAAACAAGATTCAAAAGATAAAAATAACAATTTAAATTTCGTAGTGCTCTCTTGAAAACAGAATTAGGTCCATTATTTTTCAAAACTGGTGAATATATTTTTTTTATGGGTCTAGCACACGTGCTGCAGAAGAAATCCCTACAGTGCTACAGGAGACGACAGGTGTGCGAAAAAAGCGATTCACGTTGGTCTTGAATCGCTGTAAATTGTACTCGGTGGGAAACACAGTCCTGGGCAACTTATTCCAAAGGGGTGATGTTCTCCATATAAAAAGACTACTTAAAAAGGGTTGTACGAGGAGAGTAACACAAGCTTAACCTCAAACGGATGTGAGGAATTAAGTTGGCTGCATCAATCGAACACTTTCCATGAACGTACTTGTAGAATAGACTCAAATCGCGAACCGCTCTTCGACGTTCCAACGAATCAAGACGCCGGCCAGTTCCGGGTCTCCAGTTAAGCGAATAGCTCTTCTCTGAATAGAGTCGAATAAATGTAGTGTATATTTGGGAGCAGAGCCCCCTATATGAGAGCAGTATTCCATCGTTGGTCAAATGGAATGGAGTGCCCCGACATAACTATGCCAGTTCAGCAACGTTAACTTTTTTAGAAAGAAAAAAACTGCCTCCTGGTTTTTAGCGCGTAGTTTTTAATTCCATTTGGTTACTGTCACCCCAAGATAGAAATTCTTCCAGGTCTTTGTTAAGGTTAAATGATTTCCTGCTGCCTGCGGATATTTGTCTGAGTGACCGATGTTTGAAAGTTCAAAGAGATAAGCGTACCGTCATCTGCAAAACTGTAGATTGGATTCCCGGTCTTTTCCAGCAGATCGTTAATGTAAATGAAAAGAGAGTAGGGGACAGTATGGAGCCCTGGGACACCCCGGCGTTGATATTGAAGATGTTATAAAGAAATCCGTCGACTGTCACTCGTAAAGAACGCTCTTTGAGGAAACATGAGAGACCAAACAGTACTTTTCAGAATATACTAGAAGAGCGTAGCTTAGTCAAACAATCCGTCGTGCCAAGCACGGGTCGAATGCCTTGAATATATCAAAAGCAAACCACTCGAAATTCTCCACAATGTTCAATCGCGTTGTTCCAAACATGTTTTACATAAGTTAGCTGATCTATGTATACGAAAGCCATATTAATGGTCGCTATTAATATTGAATCCTTCAGGACATTTTAGAAGATGCTGATTGATAGCCTTTTCCATGACTTTCGAAATTATTGAAAGCAGTGCGACTAGTCGGTAGTTGTTTGGTAAGCTCTTCTGCCTTTTTTAGGTATCTGTCGAACTGTGGTGCATTTTCAGGAAGGAAATATTAATTTTTACTTCCCCACTAAGTGAAGTATTGTATTGAAGAAATCATACTCTAAGAGCTTTGCATTTCATTAGTTGTCAGAGATCCTGGATCACAAACTAGTTTCCATTGGTCTGTCGGTATGAGTATTAGCATGGTATATTTCGGTCACAACTACTTCATCCGTCATGATTTAGTTCAACAGATGACCATATTTTCAAATATTATTGGTCCTTATCCCTAAATATTTATTAATGAAATAGTAACAGAAACTATATTACAAATTAAATATTTTTCCGAAGAAGCGGCCGGTTTGATAATAGTAGTCTAATGACGAAAGATTTAAAAATAATATAGGAACTGAAACTATTAACCATGAATGCCCTGTGTAAGAATAATGTGCTACTATTTGAACCGATCGAAAAAAATTTTCTCATCTAGAAAATACACTGGTGAGCAAAAAAATCGACTCAAAACTAAACCAAATTCATTTAACATGGATCCTAGAATTTAGTGTTCATATATTTTTACAGATTTTTAGTATCATTTGAAAGTCCATTCTATTCTTTTTCTAAATGATATCGAATTCCATAGCATGGAATGCTTTTTACTGTTTAAAATCATTGAACGGGGAAACAAGGAGCAAACCCAGTGTAAGGAACGACGTGATTCTGCAGGATCTTCATTCTCGATGTACCAGTGAGCAGTTAATCCACCACTACGAGTCTCATTAGTCACGAAACCAAACCTCCTCCGTAGGCCACCGTTTTCAGTAATGCGGCACTACACTTAGCGCTCCCCAGGCCTCCTATAGAATCGTCTTCTTCTATCAGTGCCATGTAGGCAACATTCGAGACTCGTCGGAGACTAAAAATGGAGCGTCATTGCTCTAAGGTCCTTGGTCTGACATGTTCTCGGGCAAATTTGAGTCGATGGGCTGCTGTTGGGGGTCCGTTCGCTAGTCTCTTCGGAGTTAGGTTAGCTTCCTTAAGTCTTCTTCTGACTGTTCAATGGCAGAGTCCGACCACGAACTTGTCGGAGCTTCTGCTGGACCTCAACGCTGGTCAACTGACGATTTCTTAGAGTTGTAATTGACAATTAAAGCTTATCGTCTCGCTACGAGATACACCCTTCTTCTTTTCTGATACCCTTGGTCTCCGTGTAAAGGCCCGTAGATCTCGACTCTGGAGACAGCTGACTGGCTCCAGAGTGCAGTTGCGCAGCGACTACACGTTGGCTATGTCCCTTCGTGTAATAGGGCAATGACTTGTGCCCTTTCTTCCGAGATGGTATCCATTTCCCGATGACGTATTTAGTGGGCAGATATAGCAGAGATGTTGACGGTTCACAATTTCGATATAAAGGAATGATAGATAAATGCGGTTGCATGTGTTTTTATAGAGATGAATAGCGCGCAAAACGAATACGTTGCCGAGCGAGCAAAAACGGTTCTATTGAGTCAAACCGTTTATATTTAATCAGTAAAACTTTTTTGGAAATCCAAATGTATTTTGGTATTATTGGAAAGAATAGAAAATCAGTATTCTAATGATACCAAGAATAATACCACTGTTTAAAATACAGGATAATAATGGACTTTGATTTTTGTGTTGAATGGATTTGATAAACTCTTCATCAAGTTGAAAACTTTTATTCGTACGTCTGACATGGGGATCGTATATAGTCATAGTTATAACTTCATGTAAAACAATTACTTTTATTTTTTCACATAATCACCGTTTTTTTCAAATACATTTTTAGAACAATTAACTTAACTTTTCTACGCTACTAAAAAATGATCTAAATTTTTGTTTGTAAAATGAACGAAAACGGCCAAAATGGGACTTCCCATCACTTGTAAATTTTAAATAATATTTAATTAAGTTAATTAATTAATTAAATAAAAAAGCTAACTAGGGGCTAGATCGGTGCGGTA
>JAHKBH010003876.1:0-11804 GCA_019049505.1 Pachyrhynchus sulphureomaculatus
TTGGTGAAACAACACTTTTCTCGTCGCTAAATACGGTCTTTTTTTCATGACTTCACCATTCAAAACGGTTCAAGTAACCAACGCAATAGTCTCCGGTAATTATTTGCCCCTTTCTTAAGATGGTTGATCAGAATTCTTTCATGCGCTTCTCAAAAAATATTTGCCAAAAGTTTTCCAGCTGATGTTGTGTTTTTTGGACGCTTCGGTTGGCTTTCATGCGGTTTGCTGGAGTCAGGCGTATAGTGGTGGATTCATATTTTGTCCATTCTTACGAATCGACGTAAGAACTCCTTTAGATTATGCCGAAACAGTGCGTTCTGAATCTTCGACACGTTGCTGTTTTTTTCACCAATGGTGGAAGTGAGTGGCACCGAACTGGTGCTTTTTTTACATACAAATAATCATGTAAAAGATTCCTCACGCATTCTGTTTATATTTCACGATGTCAGCTATCGCTCTTACTTTCACTTTGCGGCCATTCAGAACAATATGGTGGATTTTTTTGGGTTTTTGGGAGTGATTGCCTCATTTGGACGTGCGGAATGTGGTGCATCATCGGGGGTTGTATGACCGCATTTAAGTTCACTAAATTATAGATATATAGCAGCAGCAGATGTGCCATAACACTTCTCAAAGTATTCTTAGGTTCTGGCTGTAGTTTTTCCCATCAAAAAACAATGTTTAATGAATACACGCAATTATTTTTGCTCCATTGTTTTACAAAAATAAATAAATAAATAAATAAATAATTTATTAACGGACTAGCCATTTACAGATAAAGGAAATAAAAAGAAAAACATAACATTTACATATTACTAAAAACATAATAAGTTTTCTCATCCAAAGCACCATCACAAAACCTGTCTAGTTTTATTTTTTTGTGGTTTCAATGTTATCAATAAATAAATCTATATTGGTGACTCTACTAATAGTACTAGCCGTAGTACACGATCTAGTCAATGCTGATGATAAACCGTAATTTGTTCGGTGAAAATGGTAAATGAAACAAATTTGTTATACGTAGTGTTCTTTGAGGAGTATTAAGTCCAATCCTCTCCAGAAGTTCTGGGCAGTCAATTGCAGAATTTAAAACTTTATGTAGTGTGCAAATATCGGTTATCCTTCTCCTGTCTTCAAGGTTAGATAAATTTAACAAATTCATTATTTCCTCATATACAATATTTTCCACTGTTATTCCCATTTTATACCCTATGAATCTCAGGAACTTTTTTGCACACGCTCAATTAAATCTACATATATCTTGTAGCATGGTGACCATACTGGATAACAACAAATCAAAAACAACTGTAACTCACAAACTAATAGACAAAATGTCATGAAAATATTACACGGGTCGGTACTAACTGAAAATCATATAGTTTTTTGTTTGTGCTGCCATCTTTCGGAAAGTCTCGGGACTTTTTTTTACCTCATGTTAGTACACTCTTGGGTAGTTCATTCCAAAGGGCGATTTTTATTTTGTAAAAGAGTTCTTGAAGTAAGTAATACAAGAGTAATAGATAGTGAATATCATGGTGAATCTCATAAGTATACAAAAGCTATATTTCTAGCATGTACCTCTGTGGAAGAAAACCGAGTAGGTAACTTCAATCAAGACTTGTCATCGGATATATGGGGAATATTTTATAGAAGGGAATAAGGCACTGGTTCGAATCTGACAAAGGTACAGTATGACATGAAACGAAAGCGTTCATGGCTTTAAGACGATAAATCATAACTATTGGGACGAAACCACGTCAAACTGAAGTAAATTTCAAGCGTCTCGACTGCTGTTGTAAAGTATCTTCAGGAATTTTTACCTTCAAGATTAGAACACTACATACGGGCCAACAAAAAAAATATTTATAAAAACTTTTTAAACCAATACATCTAAGTGTTATGTATTTTTTTTGGGTGCTGAAACCGTATCTGGTATCAATTTTTTTGTATCACCCACAGTTCTCTCACAATATGACATCGATTAAATTTCAAAATAGGAAAAATTTGATATATAAATAATAAAAACTTAAACCGTACTTTTATTTGATTAGGCTACAATTTTTACTAACGATAACATATTTCACTTCAATGCTAATATTTTAGGTGCTTATTTTTTTGTATTTCCTTTCCCTTTTCTCTGTGAAGTTTCTTGTATAGCTTTTTTTCTCCGATGTGATGCATTTTGTGGTTCTCTATGAAGTGACCAACAGTAAACACCCATCATGTTGATATTCCACCGTCCCTGGTACCGTTTCTCCATCTCCTTTATGTCCTGATGGAACCGTCCCCCCTGCTCTTCACTCACATCGCCTAAGTTTTTAGAAAAAAAGTCAAGGTGGTTGTGCAAGAAGTGGACTTTAAGGCTCATCAGACAACCCAGATTTTTGAACTTGTCTATCATATTAGCTACGATAAGTTAATAGTTAGGGTCTTCCAAAAACTTAGTCACAACATCTTTAAATGATATCCAAGCCTCCTTTTCCTTTGTAATCATCCTTGCTTCAAAATTCGAATCGAACATCATTTTACGAATATCAGACCCAACGAAAACCCCTTCTTTCAGTTTGGCTTCTGATAAATGAGGAAATCTTTTACACAAATATTTAAAACATTCACTATCTTTAGGCAAGGCTTTCACAAATTGTTTCATTATGCCTAACTTGATGTGTAGTGGTGGTAGAAGAATCTTTTTTGGATCTACTAAAGTTTTATGCAAAATGTTCTTCTCGCCAGGTGTTAAAGTTTTTCTTGCGTGCCGTTGTTCTTTGGACCAATGTTGATCCCTTTCTCTGCTGTCCCACTCACATATAAAACATGGAAACTTTGTAAATCACTTTTGTTGACGAAAGATCATGGAGACAACGTTTAAATCTACACATAGCATCCAATCGTAAGCTGGATAGTTAATTTTCTGTAAAATCATGTTAAGATTTTCGTAAGTTTTCTTCATATGGACTGAATGAGCAACAGGCAGTGAAGCATAAGTATTTCCGTTGTGAAACAGAACACCTTTTAAACTAGTTTTTGATGAGTCTATAAAAAGCCTTCAATCTTCCTTCTTGTACTCAATGCCAAATTTGTTCATTAGACTACCAACATCATGGCAGTAAACCAAATCCTCTTCCTACTTGAAAAAATTGAGCAAACTGTTGATCTCTTGTTCTATAATGGTAAATAGATGTTCCAGATTCCAATAAATGTTTTTCTTTCAGCCTAGAAGCAAGCAATTCTGCTTTTTTCCTTAGTCAAACCCAAATCTCTCACTAAATCAATTAACTTAGCTTGTGTAAACAACTGTGGTTTGAAATTTTCTAGGGAACATTAAAACTCATCATCATCCGGTCGATTATCATTAAATTCGGGACTAGACTGTAAAATGTATAATAAGAAATTAATAGACTGAGGTGGCTCAGGGACAGGACGTCCCGGTTTATGTCCTACCGGCCGATTACCTGAAGTAAAGTTAGGATAGACAATTACTTTCTTATTTTTAGAGTTATATCCAGAAACATCAACGCTGCAAAAATAACAATCATTTGAATAATTTTCTTGCCCTCTCCATACCATAAGTACTGCAAATCTAAAAGCTTTCTTTTCTTTCTTATATCATTTCCTAAGATCCTCGACACAAACCTAAAATGCTTTGTGAGGAGCCCAACATTTTTTTTGATTACTGATTTCTACACCAAAATATGCAACGTATACTTTTTTAACAAAGTCAGTAATGTTTCTTTGATGTTTTTTAACTACAAACTCACCACATATATTACAAAAATTGTTGGGATAGTTTTTACAACCACGACAAAGTATGGCTATACTTTGAGTGGGAATTAAAGCACATGGGTTAAACACTGCAATGCGAGGTTATATTAAGGGGGTCACTACCGAGAAAAATGAAAAAAAAATACGTTTTTTCGTTTTTCGTTTTTTTTCCATTTTTATAATCTACAATCATTTCTGCACAAAACAATCCAACCCCCACAATTATACGATGAGTATAAGTGCCTGAAATTTTTATATAAAGTAGTCAAGGTATGAGCCATCAGTTAGTATCGCCAAGATATGAGTCCCGCTCAGCCTTCGCCTAGCTTCGCACTACGCACCTTTCAATATACCACCCCATTCCACCCATTATGAAGTTATTATTATTTTCACTATTATTATTATTATCCCACTTTTTATTAACAATGCTTAGGAATAATTATATAACACTATTTACTATATACAAATAAAAAACTTTATTTTTACAAAAATATTTTGAAATACTATTTACTACATACAAATAAAAAACTTTATTTTTACAATAATATTTTGAAAAGTAATAATAAGATTTTATTATTTTGTTATACTTTTTTTTAACTAAAATGAACCCGCTTCATATGACGGGCCTTCTTTTTTTTTCTAACTTCTTAAATTTTTCTTCTAAACTTTTTCTTGCTCTTGAAATTTTTTGCTCTCTCGCATTTCGATGCTTGTTGTAAGTCTTTTCTCGGCCTTCACTATTCTCAGTTCATCTTCCTTCATCAGCCCAGCAATTGTAAATTTTCCAGGGTCAATGAAAAGTTTTTCAAGTACTCGGCAGCGGGAAATATTACCTTCATTGAAGCAGCATAGTGCATCATATGCACCTAATTCTAGTGTGCTTTTTCTCTACAAAAATATTTTTTGGGCATCTAACCCACAATGCATTATTATAGCTTTCGTTTGTGTTTTGTGTCTTACCGTGAACACATTTTTTCTAACAGGGCTGGATTCGCCAGGTCCCTGAAGACAGGTTTCAAAATTTCCATTACTACTTTTGGTAGATGAAAATGCTTTAAGTGCTCATATAATTTTTTTTCTGCCTGAGCCTTGAGGAACTTACACCAGTCCAAGCTGCATAAATTGTGTGCCGGATTCTGGTCGTTTGAGCCGAGATGAAAAAATTCTGTCCATACTGCTTTTTTCATCTCAGCCAAGCTGCCAACGTTTCTTCGTATGGCTAAGCCATAAAACTTTTGAATGTCGTTTATTGCCACATCCGTGAGTCTGCCCTTTCCTCCTATCGGCTTTCCATCTTGCAGTTTTTTGGACGTGTAGGAAGTTTTTAGCTTTCTGAGTCTAGATCCCATCCTTTTTTGTACATGTCCTATACATTCTAACTTCTGAACTAAGAGACTATCTCCGTAAGGGTTTTGTTCTACAACCTTCAAGAAACCCTTTGAGTCTCCATCACCTAAGTAGTGAGAATATCTCACATTGTATTTGTCCATTGACCTCAGGAAAATTTGCTCTGCACCAGCTGCTTCCATAGCCCCACTGGTACCACTATGATTGGCTATGCAATTTTCATTATGTGTATTCTGAAATTTTAGTGGACAACGACAGTGTTTGGAGAGTACCACAATATCCACTATTTTGCCTGAGTCAGTACTCGCAGCAGAGACCACGCCATTTAAAGAAGTATGGCCCCTTTTTTGCCAACTGCCATCTAGTGAGATGGCCAAATCCCTGTTGCCACTATTTGAAATACAGGCTTCCTCTACGGCAGCCACCATTATATCTTTTCCAACTACTTCAAGAGCTGAACGAATAACATTTTGGTGCAAAAAGTGCTTGTTTTGTGGGGGAGGAATGTTCATCATAGCACAAAGAAGTTTAGCTCCAGCAAATCCTTTACCAGTACACCTAAGTGCATAAGTAAATCTAATATTTATTGTATCTAATTTCACAGATTTACCTTCGAGTTCATAATCCAGTTTCTTGGAGTTCCTTAGTTTATTTAGGACTTGACAATTCTGACAAACAATCTTTATAGTGGATGCCAAACCGTTTCTCAAACAAACACTTAGGGTGATTTCACCACCACATTTTTTGCAGTCCACTGTTGAGTTCAGTGCTTTACTCAGCTCTCCAACATCCACCAAATCATACGCATGATTGCTCATGAATGACTCAAATTTATTTTGATTACCTAGTTTTTTTGAAGAAGAAGAAGGTGTACGATTTTCAGATGAGGTTGATGGTGAATTTGTTGATTCAACAGATGGTAAGGACATGACCAATTTACGAGCAACAGAAATATGTGTCCCACTAAAAGGTTTATTCCTTTTCTTGCTCTTGAAGCTAGTCTTTGGCTTAGTCATTTTTCTTCACAAAACAATAATAAAAAACTATAATAAAATAACAATATAATAAAATTTAAAACAGCAATAGTAACAGAAAACAGGAAAAAAATTTGTAACTATGTAAACAAAAACAATCTCTCACGTAAAATATAACCAAACAAAACAAAACTAAAAAAAAAAAATTTGGAAAAAAACATATTTTGTTGTAAACAATCAGTGTTGCCAAACTTGTTCTTGCAAAAAAAAAAGAAGACAAACACTCTAGAAATAAATTAAAAAAAGTTGATTATAACAAAAAAAGCAGTCAAAACTACAACTTTTTAGTTTTTCGGCTCTCCTGAAAAATTGACTTTTTTGTACATTTGCCCCATTATCTTCAAAACTATAAAAGTTTATTGAGCTATTTTTTTTTTAAATATCCATGGCAACACTGTCTACAGTTCGGACTAAGGAAATGTCAAACGAAACAGCTGGTAATTTACCGCGTCAATTCAAACATACAAATAAAATTCATGAACTTTCAAAATTTCTAGAAAATGTAATTTAAATTATTTCTTTAAACCCTTAGTCCCATTAAATTATATAATAATAAATAATAAGTGTGCAAAGTTTCGTTGAAATAGGGTGAACGGTTGCTGAGAAAATGGGTTTTTACTTTTCAATGTAAATTGACCTCGGTAGTGACCCCCTTAACTGGAAGAAAACAAACAGCTGTGATATTTATCGGAACTGCCAACCTTATAAAATTCTGATTTTATTGCCAATCTAATAACATTCGAATGATAAAAAATAAACTTTTTCACATTTTGAATATTAAAATGTGGAAAATTGGTGGGTAATACGACTTTTTTATTATTATTTTTGGACTCAGCACACCAAGAAACATATGAATCAGGTAAAATTATTAAAAAAAGTTTTTTTTTATCGTTGACCTGTGTAATTTTAATAATTTATTGTGCCTTTATAACTTCTTGATAACGAAATATGAAGTTTGTGTTTAAAGTATTATGCTAAAGAAACTTTTGTATTTTCTTTTCAAGTAGTGACATCATCGCAAATACGATGAATTATGGTAAATGCCACATTGGCAACGAAAATAATTTTTACAAAGTAATCACAAAATGGCTCATAAATATCGAAAGAACGATTAATTTTGACATTTAAGGATCTTCTCAAGAATTTAAATCTCTAAAATAGTATGACATGGAGCATTCAATAGCAGTGGCGTAGCCAGAAATTGAGATTCGTGAGGGACATAGAGAATAAAAAAATTTCATCAAAAAAGCATCAGCGATTCTAAACACGTCACCTCTGTTTTAGCAACATTTAGAAGAAATACATTTGCTTTCTTGTTAATGCTCCTACTGCACTGTAGCTCAATATTTCCCATCGTTCTACTACTACAAATAACTCTTATTATATAATTGGGTGAGGGCTGGGGTCCAGTAAACAAAAATTCCCTATTTTTTTTTCCCAATTCAGAGATTTTTTCAAAACTTGTAAACATCTCATATACCGATCTCTTTTTGACGCCTGTTTCCAACATGTCTGCCAAATAATTATGGATTTCATCGGCAACACGATCTTTGGTGAAAATATGTTTTCCATAATCAATCAAATTTTCAAGAAAATTATAATCGCTCAAGTGCAATTTGGACTTGTGAAATTAATGTTCCGTACGTTAATTGATTTTATAATAAAAATTTTTGTTATGGAGATATAAAATGATCAATGGCTTCACAAAACACACCCCAAATGAGTTTTGAAAAAAGTTTTTTTTTCTGATCTTTACTGAAAACGGATGATCTTAAAATTTTTGTTTTTTTTATGTACCAGATAAATTATTAAAAATAATGCACTAGTGATAATTTTAGTTCACCCTGTGGAAATACAGAAGAATTTTTTCAAAATTTTTTGTGCTTTTCGAGATTTTTTAAAAATAATACAAAGAAAAGTGCGCAGGTATTACATTATATATTATTTGAACTAGTGTTACTAGCTTTCATTTAACACCCTACTCGATGACCTGGTAATAACTTTTTTTTTCACCTCTGATTTCACCCCCCCCCCCAAAGTAACCTCTTAACTCAAAATTTAACTTTGAAAACTACACGCCTCTGATAAGGCCATCAATTCCTATATTAGTACCAAATTTCAACTTTCTATGTTAAATAGTTTCAGAGAAAATCGGGTGTAACAGACAGACAGACACCGAAGTGATCTTATAAGTGTTCCGTACAGAACACTAAAAACTAACAAAAACTGTCGTTACGTAAGAACATTATGCCCAAACATATTTTTTTATAAGTATTTTTGTAATTACCTTTCATAAAAAGGTAAACTAAGAACAAAATCTTTTCTTTCAGTTTATACATATTTTTCCACAGTTTGTTTTTAAATATTATTGCATAAAAACTGAAGACACTGAGAAATGAAAAATAACGAAGCTCCCGGAGAAGATCAGATCGTAACTGAAGCTGTAAAAAGGGTAGCGAAGGCTTGTTGAGGGTTGTTTCTCTTTTTAATCTCTGCTTGAAAAATAGCATAATCCCAAGCAAATGGAATAACGCAGTGATGGTCCTCATATTCATAAAAAAGGAGACATAACCGATCTTAAAAATTATAGACCGATGAGTTTGTTCTCCCATTTGTATAAGTGATTGACCAAAATCATAACAAAACTCCTAGAGCGAAAACTAGATTTTTATCAACCACGCGAATAGGCTGGCTTTAGAAATGGATACGGTGCTAACGATCATTTACAGACCATCAAAATCTTTATAAAGAAATGTATAGAATACCACAAACCACTCGTATTAGTATTTGTGGAGTTTAAAAAAGCTTTGGACACCGTGGAGTTGCAGGGGATACTCTGCCCTGCAGCAATTTAGAATAGACTTCAGATATACTCAGTTAATTAAATTCATTTATAATAACACAACAGCAAGTGTAGAGACTTCATAAGTCCAGAAGTAAATACCGAATGGAACGTGGAATCGGACAAGTTGATAAGATCTCTCTTAAAACTTTTTACGGTGGTGCTTTCAAGGAAATTAATTTGGATGGAATAGGCATAAACATTGATGGTGAATACCTAAGTCACCTGCGCTTTGTTGATGATATTGTCATAATAGCCGACAATCTAGGTGATGCCCAACAAATGCTTATTGAATTGCAAATAACATCAGCAAATATTGGTCTAAATATTATAACTTTTAGAAAACCAAGTTTATGGCTAATTTAGAATAATATGAAATTTAACGAAAGCGTGGTGGAGCACGGCCAAAATTACAAGTATTTGGGTCATGAATTACAAGTTGATGAAACAGATAACTAAACCCGTGAGATACACCGTCATGTGGGTTTGGGATGGGGGACGGCTTTTTGGGAAGCTGGGAGATACGCTGCAAGGTAATTTGCCAATGTGCTTAAAAAGGAAAGTTTATGAAAAATGCGTGCTGCCGGTAATCACATATGACGCCGAGACACTCACATTAATAAAACAGTCAGCAAACAATCTAAGAGTATCGCAACGGGCAATGGAAAGAGCTATGCTTGGTATCACAAGGAAGGATAGAATAACAAATATAATTATCAGATCAGACAATGAATAAAAGTAATAGATATTATCCAAAAAATTACGCAATGGGCAGACCATATAGCCCGAAGGGATGATAACCGATGGTGTAGAAGATTAATAGAATGGAGAACCAGACAAGACAAAATGAACAGAGGTTAGAAGACCACCACGAAGATGGAGCGATGTCATCAAAAGAATGACAGGAAATTGGTAAATACCGCTCAGGACAGAGGTCAGTGGGAGTTTTTAGAAGAGGCCTAATCCAGCAGTGGATGTTTGGCGACTGTTGGATGATGATGATGAAAATTGAAAACACATGGTTAGTGTACTGGAAGAGAAATAATTAAAGATCTCCAACACAACTAAAATAAGAGTAGACAAAAGACCAGTCCAGAAATTAAAATACTAACGGGAATTCGCCAAGGAGACAGTCTCAGCGCACTATTATTTATTGTTATTATGAATGAGATCATAAACCCTGGCTTGGGATATAGACTTGGTAATCAACATATAAGTATCTTGTGTTACATGGACGATGCAGTCCCGATGGCTGATTCTGAAAACGACCTACAACGAGTACTCCATATATTTAAGAAACACCGGTGAAAATTGCAATATGAAAAACTTTCCACAACAAAACCTAAAGTAATGGCAATCTCCAGAGAACGATTACGATACAAATTGGCAGTGAATAAGATTCCAATTGAACAAGTGGTGTATATATATATATATATACTATATATATATATATATATATATAAATATATATATATACATATATATATATATATATATATATATATAATATATATATATATAATATATATATGTATATGTATATTTTTATTTTCCGTGTTCTTGGAATTAGATCATTAAAACTATTCATGGATTTGTTATATATTTATTAACGTCTCGACTGCTTCAGAAGAGGTCAAAAACACATTTTTACATTCTACAACCAACAACACCCACAACAAGGACTTTATATGACTGATAAGTAGATAAGGTTTTAAGTTGTTTACGTCTGTTTTTTCGTTGATTGCAGTGGGAGTTTGTTGTGAGTACGTTTTTTTTGGTATTTATTTTCGGTTTTGATAATATTGATTTTTTTGAAATCAAAGATAAGAATTTTATGCATTTCATAATTTGCAAGAGCTGTACTATCTTTTTGTCGTACTTATCGCCCTAGAAGTACTGGAATCCATTCACATATAAAAAAAAGTCCCCACTGCAATCAACGAAAAAAACAGATGTGAATAACCTAAATCGTATTCTACTTATCAGTCATATAAAGTCCTTCATGTTAAGCGTGTTGTTTGTAGAAATGTAAAAAATGTGTTTTTGACAGTGATTTTTTAAAATTAACAACCCAATACAACTTTCTAAGCTAAGGCCTTCATGAGTTTATACAATTAACTATTTTAAGTTTCAAAACTGCAAAAAAGCTACAATTGTTTTAACCCTAAAATGCACTACAAAAATAATTATTTACCTAAATTTAATTCTTCTAATTTCAGCTATTAGAGCAAATTTCAAAGAAGACCTCACTCTCTTCTGAAGGTCGAAACGTTAATAAACATATAACAAATCCAAGAATAGTTTTAATGATCTAATTCCAAGAACACCTTATATATATATATATATATATATTATATATATATATAATATATATATATATATATATATATAATATATATGGGTACCACATGAGTTGAACGACAGGCAAATCGAAAAGCGCAAAAACACGTGTGACATTTTGCTCGCTCGGTACAAAAAGGAAGTCGTTCTTGCATCGTATAGTTACAGGGGATGAAAAGTGGATTTATTTTGAGAATCCCAAGAACAAAAAATCATGGGTAGAAAACGAACCTAGGCGCACCATTCCACATCAATCGCAAGAACGAATCGCTTTGGCAGAAAGACGATGCTCTGTGTTTGATGGGGACCAGAGGGGCGTGGTCTGGTTATGAGCTGTTAAAAAACCTGGGGGGAAACGGTTGATACTAAACGTTACCCAATAACAATAGACCGATTTGAACCGTTTTCGCTGCCTGAAAAAAGGCCAGAATAACCGAAAGAGGCAACACAAAGTCATTTTTCTTCATGACCAATGCTCC
>JAHKBH010003877.1:0-11785 GCA_019049505.1 Pachyrhynchus sulphureomaculatus
GTACGAATTTTGGGCCCCATTCATTTTAAAATAAAAAGGATCTAACTTCAGCTAAAAAATGAAAAAACACTGAAGGGTTATGTAGTTGTTTAGGAAAATTTTGATATGGTACAACTCTTTTGTCGTCAAAAGTAAAATAGGTAGTACAGTGAAACACTAGCCTTAAACAAGAAAAAAGAGGTTTATTAATGACTAAATTAAAAGTTCTAACTTTTGCGGTTCTGTTATTACCCTGTATTACAAAAAAAACCTTAGCCTAATAGGTGGTATTGCTAAATAAAGTCCTTAAATCAGGATTAAAACTTTGCTACACCCGATGTTGAAGGTTCATGAGGTTCACTTCACGAGGTATCAGTTCAATACGATGTGAAACACACTTATCTGCTGGAAAATATTTCTACGGATGGATATTCTGGTGACTTACGGTTTTCCTACGAGCTTCTAAGGCTGTCCCGGTGGGATGTTCAAAACACAGATGTCTCCCCCTTGGTTACTTCAGTTCCCTTTGTGCTACTAAACTTTTCTTTGACCCCTACAGGTCTGGGAATAAACAGGATTCAAAGAAAAAGGCCTTGAATTGAGCACTAAAAACCGTTTTCACACTACTCCACCACTTATATATCAGTACGGCTATTTGGTAGTGAAAGCCTACTGAGCGACTTTCTAAAAAAAGAAGCCCTTACTTTGGCTGAGAAAAAAAGAACCCTCGCTACGGCTACATGATGTAAAGAGCCTACAACGGCTACTTGTTGGAAAAAACCCACTACGGCTTCATGTTGGAAAAAAGCCTCGTACTCGACTTGGCTCTATGATGGAAAAAAGCCTTGATCCATGTCCTCCGGACCCTTAAATGTTTTTCTCCCTTCCATATAAATCACGTCTTCAAGATGGCTACTTCCCGAATACAAATGTCTGTCCAGTCGACGCATTAGAAATGAATTAAATAAATCTGGTAGAAAACCCGCACTGCACACTGTAATATAAATGGCTCTTAAATTCGAGTGAACTACACTGCTTAAAAGTTAGTAAGCACTGCCTGATATAAAAATGGAAAAAAATGTAAATTATAAGGGGAAAAACAGTAACATAACAAGATCTTAAAATCTAGGAAAAAATTAATGTTACAATATATATATATATATATATATATATATATATATATATATATATATATATATATATATATATATATATATATAGGTCATTCTTCGTTAACCAGACGGACCGGAAATTGATGCAATTTATGGAGAGACAATCTGGTCCAGATTAAAGCTTATGATATGTAGTTTTGAATTTTGAGTGGCATATTAAGAAATTGTGATGAGTTGGGCTCAAAATTAACATTTTTAGAGAAATTATGTAAGAGACAAAAATACTTGTTTGTATTTGTAGAATCACGATGATTTTTTTCAGAATTTTTTAAATACTTTGTAACCATTCGTTATTTTTACCTATATTCTCTACGAATTTTTCGTTCTAAAACAATTTGCCGGTGTAAAAAACTTGATTTTTAGCAAAAAATATTTCTTTCGTGTACGTTTTCGATATGAAATGGAATACGCCTCCATCATAAGATTTTCTAAATTTTTAAACGGGTAATCGTTAAACTCAAAATAAGTATATTTTTTATTGTAAACATATATGAAAAAAATCGTTAAAAATATTGGTTAAAGTAATGATTTGTTAAAAATTACTTCACAAATTCTAAAAAAAATTCACGGTGATTTTACGAATAAACACAAGTATTTTTTGTTTTTACATAATTTCTCTAAAAGTTTTAATTTTCGAGTAAAAAATTGTTGAATATTCAAAGTATACGCTGTGATAATATCTCCCAAAAATTCAGGTAGGAAATTACATTTTTACCTTAGTTTTTCTGAAATTTTTTGAAATCCATTTTCAGATTTGGGTGGGTATTGAGCCCAAATCAGCACATTTTTTTAATATGCCACTCAAAATTCAAAACTATATATCATAAGCTTTAATCTGGACCATGTGTGTCCTCATAAATTAAGTCAATTTATAAACTAATGGGGGTCCGGTTGATAAGGAGTGACCCATATATATACACACACACACACACACACACACACACATATATATATATATATATATATATATATATATATATATATATATATATATATATATATATATATATATACATACTGTTTTTATACTCAATATATATATATATATAGAATATATACGAGTATATATATATATATATATATATATATATATATATATATAGATCGACTGTATATATATATATATATATATATATATATATATATATATATATATATATATATTTATATATATATATATATATATATATATATATATATATATATATATATACATATATGTATATATATTTATATATATATATTATATATATATATATATATATATATATATATATATATATACAACTAGAAGAAAACTATCGGAAATACTGTCAAAAGTAAGGGAAGTGCTACGCATGAATTTAGAAATTTTTGTTCTTCATCGGAAACACGGCATCAACCGAGTTATCGACGGTTGCCACAACACCAACCTGGTTGATACTCTACCCCATGAAGATAATTAACTGAATATGAAAGATAACCATACCTGTAATAATACAACGAGAAGAAGATTAGCGGGGTTGTATAGCAGTCAATAATTTATACAACAAAGCAAAATGTAATCCATCAAAGCGGCTCTATCTTAAGCTGCTTCTTCTTCTAAGTTTGATTTCGTCATTGCTTTTTGAAGGCTTCTGGTTCAGGATTTGCATGGTCATCCTCTTTTTGGTCTACTAAATGGCGTTCATTTAAGTATCTTTTTATTAATCTAATATATCTTAAGCAAACCTTTTGAATAAGTGACCAAACTACTTGAATCCTTTTAAATGAATTCTATCGTATCTATGACTGTTTCTACCATTCATTCTATTTTCCAGGTAAACAAAGGTTCTTAATTATTATCATATGCTTGATTTTCAACTCACTGTAGAGTATTTAAGTAACACGGAATAAAATATCTTGATTTCATAACTCTCTACAGAGTTGCAATATCATCGACTGGGATACCTTGATCTTGCTACTCGTGACACAGCAATTTAGCTTTATTGCATAAAACAGCTTGTTTTCATTACCCTCTGTAAAATAGTTCAGCATCATTGAATAGCACAGCTTAATTTTCCTGACCCAGCAAATTAGCTAAGTGACACCAAATAAAACTGCTTGATTTCACTGCTCTATTCAGAGTAGTTTAGCATTATTGAACCAGATAGTTGGATTTCACTATATAATGCGATTAGGTTCTAAAAGAATAGCTTGATTTCACTACTCTCTGTAGAGTAATTTTGTGTCATCGGATGCGGCAGCTTAATTTCACTATTTCATGTTTAGTAATATAATCTCCTACTCTCTTCCATTAACGATCTACTGGAAAAGACCGGAAACCCAATCTACAGCTTTGCAGATGACAGTACGCTTATCTCTTCATTCACTCTGAACGCTCGGACATCGGCTACTCAGATGAATATCAGCAGACATCGGGAAGTCGTTCAACTTAACAAAAGCCTGGAAGAAATTCAATCTTGGGGTGACGGTAACCAAGTGGAATTTAACGCTACAAAAAATCCAATCGGCAGTTTTTTCTAAAAAAGTTAACGTTGCTGAACCCGACATAGTTATGTCGGAGCACTCCATTCCTCTAACATCGTCACTCAGTTTGTTGGGCGTTAGTTTGGGAGCAAATATGTCCTGGCATGAACATGTCGCAGGCATAGAAAAGGGAGCTTCTCAAAAATTGGGAATATTATTTCGAACCAGAAAGCTTTACACTCCACAACAACTGTTAATTCTTTACAAAACTCAAATTCGACCAACTATGGAATACTGGTTAAATGTTTGGGGCTCCGCTCTCAAACATACCTTGCATTTGTTGGATTCTATTCAAAGAAGAGCTGTTCGTTGATTGAGAACCCGGAACTGACCGGCGGCCTTGATTCACTAGAACATCGAAGAACGGTTGACGACTTGAGCCTATTCTACAAGTATTTTCATGGTTAGCGAAACGCGCCTGGAGTGCAAAAATAAAGTGTTTGATGCAGTGGTGATATATACTGAGTAGTTCATGGAAAGTGTTCGAAGGATGTAACCCGCTTAATTTCTCCCAAAGCGGTGCATGTTAGAAATACACGTCGCGCTAATACTTCACATCCGTACGAGGTTCAGCTTGTTACTCCTCGTACAACGCTTTTCAAGCAGTCTTTTATATGGAGAACATCATTCCTTTGGAATAATTTGCATAGGACTGTGTTTCCCACCGAGTACAATTTACAGCGATTCAAGAATAACGTGAATCGCCTTTTCCGCACACGTGTCGCTCCTGTAGCGCTTTAGGGACTTCCCTGCAGCACGCGTGCTAGATCCATAAAAGAAATTAAAAATAAAATAAAATTTATCACCTGGATTTCTTTACTTCTACTCTCTAGTACTTTAATAATGCATGGTAAATGCCTGATTTTACTACCCTCTGCAGACTAGTGTGGTTGTAGTTAAATTGAATCAAATGGAAAAAGTACTTTCGATCTATAAAGTAAATAAGATATTTCGAATTTTAAAATATCCTAGAATATAAAATGTATTGTTTTTTTAACATTAGATAATAAAGTAGAAGATTAGGGTTTACAGGCTTTACCCATAAAAAAGGCTAGTAAATTATTTTGACATCATATAAAAAAGGACAAAAAGGTTTTCAGAAAGTGTAAATGTGGTATTTTTTAACAACGCCATTAGGCTTAGGTCAATACAAGAAGATAACAAAATTTACATAATATTTTGTCGTTGAAAAGAGCAAGATTCTCAATTGGATCCGTATGAATTATTTTAAGTCATTTACGTTCATTGCTCCGAAATTATTTAACCAAATTGAAAGTATCTCTGGTAGAACCAGAATAGTTTTTTTCCTCATTCAGAGCAAATCACAACAGCAAGTTTAAAGTGTCAAACTGATAGTTTAACATTTTTTTAAATTTTCAACGAAGTTAGACTTAAATTTGCAATGAAGTGATTTAACTTTTCTGTAAATTCAACGTGGCGGCTAACTAGAAAAATAATTATAAAAAATTCAAGAGATTCGACTTAAAATTAACTAAAAATCGACGAATCTTTGCTTTCTTCACGTTTTCGGGTTCTTATATCACGAAAAACAGTCACTCATTTCCGTAGACTTCTCTGTCCGTTAGTATGTTGACACGATAACTCTCAAACGAAACAAGATATCCATATCAAACTTGGTACATAGATATTAACTAACGGGAGGATGGAGCCTATAGGTTTGAATTATATCGCTTCAGGCTAAAGGGATCTTTCACCGCAACAGAGAAAGAAGAGACTCGCATCGACAGGGGAAAATATAGATTGAGAGTAGAACATTCTAAATTTTTTCCGATGAAGCTTCATTTTGGGGCCAAGTCAATTTCCACTGATCGATTGGTTCAGTGGACCGCGAAACACCCCGTGAAGATCCCTGTCTTTCGAAAAAAAATTTTTGGAGATTCTTTATCTTTGCCTACAATTTGACCACTTAAAAATTTACAAAAAGGCATTAGTTCCGACTGCCAAACAGTGGTTCGCCGATACAAACCCAATCGAGAACGTGTGGTCATACATCAGGCAAAAGTTTGATAGTAAAAAGATGTACACATTGACGCAGCTGTTGCGGCAAGTTCGGACAATTTCGAAATCTTTGCTACAAGAATATGCGAAAAATTTGGCCGAAAGTATGCCCCGAAGGTGCCAGACGATCATCGACGCTGATGGGAAATGGACGAACCCCCAATCATTAGCATTTTAATGGCAATCTTTTACTATGGAATGATGTCAATTTTTTTAAATAAATACATTTGTAACCTGAACATTGCGCTACACGTTATGACTTAAGCATATATATGTGTCTATCTGCTTTTTATTTTTGTTATCGAGCTTTCGCTGCCTAATGGTAGCTTCTTCTAGATTCTAAAAATGCAAACTAGGTACAAAAAAAATAAACTTAAAGCTTTCGTTTTTGAAATGTGATCCAATAAATTATAAGGCAGTATGAGAAATTACTTACAGAAATTTAGCAGTTAATTCATCTCTGGTGAAGACAATAAAATTTGCATTTTTGTTGGCCAGGTAGTAGGTATAATTACCAAAAACATGATAAGAGGACACTTAGAGAGTTACACAAGTATTAAAAATAAAACGTTGTCAATAAACATTAATCAAAAACACTTCTTAAGACAGAACACAACTGTAAGAAAGACCATGATGTTGATGTGGTTTGGTCTACGTTGGACAAACTTCACAAAAGCTCTCTAAGAGATTAGACTTACACAAAAGTGATAGCAAACACAAACCTAACGCAACTAGCTTGAGCTCACACGTAAATAATACAGATCACAGAATACAATATAACAACAGCTTCATTCTGGATATTGAGACTAATTACTTCAGAAGAAGTTTCTTGGAAATGTGTTACATAAAAACTTGTAAAAATAATCTCAATCACAAAAAAGATATAGAAAGATTGCGCTTTATGTATACCTATTTACTAACACAAAATCGTACCAAACCAATAAAAAAGACCGATTTTTATGAAAAAATTAATTTCCAGTAAAGTTGACGTTTCTTTTCTCTTTCTGTTATTCCTGCTTTTTACATATTACTAATTACTTTTTCTGTGTCTTCTTGTTATAAAATTAAAAATTAAATATCATAAATAGTAAATAACATCCAATATTAATATTCTCTTTCAAATACTTTAAATTAGTCTATGAGTCCCTTTGTTATAAAATTAAAGAATTAATATAATTAATAATAATAACTCGTCTAATAGTAACATTCATCAAATTTAAGTCCCTTTGCTATAAAATTAAAAAATAAATATCATTAATAATAAATAATTTGTCTAATAGTAGCATCAACCAAAAATTTACCACATCCCTAACTTTAATGCTTTTGGGTATTTTGTCGACCTGATGACGACATAGACTACCCACAATATCCGGTTCAGACTGAAATATCCCTAAATAAGTTACTAAACTCGATATAAAAAATTTTTTTAAATTGGAATACCATTTCAACATCATGGTCTTTCTTACAGTTGTGTTCTGTCTTAAAAAGTGTTTTTGATTAATGTTTAATGACAACGTTTTATTTTTAATACTTGTGTAACTCTCTAAATGTCCTTTTATCATGTTTTTTGTAATCATACATACTACCTGGCCAACAAAAATGCAAATTTTATTGTCTTCACCAGACACGATTTAACTACTAAATTTTTGTAAATAATTTCTCATACAGCCTTATAATTTATTGAATCACATTTCAAAAATAAAAGCTTTAAGTTTATTTTTCTGCACCTGGTTTGCATTTTTAGAATCCAGAAGAAGCTACCATTAGGCAGCTAAAGCTCGATAACACAAATAAAACGCAGATACTACAGCCTTTAGATCTCTGATTGCTCATCTCTTCTCCTTATAAGGGCGTTTCCCAGTAGTTAAACTTACGATTATATATATATATATATATATATATATATATATATATATATATATATATATATATATATATATATATATATGAGGGGTTTTAGTTCAAAACTGGACATGGACATGTCCAAAAAATTTAAAAACGAGTTCTAACTGCCGATCTGTTGGTGTACAAGAAGTATTAACATACAAACAATTCATTGTTCATTTGTTCAAAGCAACAAAGGTCCTAGGATCGAGCTTCTAAAAGAAATGCATGTTCAGTTTAAAACTGGGTATGTCCATGATGGCCAGATGCCAGTAACTTCTAGTCTCTTCAAGGTTATTAATGTCCAGCAGAGGCTGATTAAAAGTTGGATGAACTTTTTTGAGGACAGAAAACACAGAAGAAAATATATACAATATAAAAAACAAGGGAGCTCTAAGTCGTGTCAAACTGCAGCGGTGTTTTTCAAATAAATAATTATAACGAAGTCCGTTGTCAAAAGTCACTCAACCCAACCAAGCAGTCCAGGATGACGAAGACTAGGAAGTCTAATAAGTCCTGAAGAGTAGCAGACGCCAGGCCAGCCGAGTTTCGGCTGCCTTTGCAATCTTATTTCAAGAAAATTCCCATCCGTGCAGAAAAATTCAAGGACATCATTCAGTTGTCTACATTTTTTAGCGAAAAAGCGAGGAAAATGTTTAACAAACTGTCCGTAATGTCAGAAAAGGAAGAAAAGTGAAAAACCTAATTTTTTGATTTTTTTACAAAAAACACAAACAATTTACCAAATTTTAGCTAATTGTTTGTCTTATTGATTTTAATTTTCTTTTTTTAATTATTTTTACAATTAAATAATTTACAGAAAAGTAGTAATGGTTCTGAAAAATGTTGCTGTTTTAAAATATACTCGTTTGAACAATTTAAGAATGTACAAATCCTGTTTTGGACAGAAAAATTTTGATTTTTGTTTTATTTTAATAATTTAAACAATTTTACATTTAGTTTTAAACGAAAAAAAAATATACATTTTTTAATTATAAATATTTGTTGAAGCAAACATTGCTTTTTGACTTCTTAATAACCCGCTTTCTCTCAGTTTTGGATTTTTGGACATGTCCAATTTTGAACTAAGACTCTTCTTTATCATGTGTTGTAGCAGAGAATGTGCGAGGAAGGCTGGTTCTTGTATAAAAATATTTTAATTATTAATTTATTTTAAAATTTCGGTGATTTCATGTGTATTGCGAAGCCTTAAAGACCAAAAATAAAATTCCTTAGCAGTTAGCGACATGCAGTTTGAACAGGGTTATACAAAAAGACATTCTTTAACATGTTTTGAAAAATATTTTAATTTTTAATTTATTTTAAAATTTCGGTGATTTCTTGTGTATTGTGAAGCCTTAAATACCAAAAATAAAATTCCTTAGCAGTTAGCGACATGCAGTTTGAACAGGGTTATACAAAAAGACTTTCTTTAACATGTGTTTTAGCAGAGAATGTGCGAGGAAGCCTGGTTCTTGTGTAAAAAATATTTTAATTATTAATTTATTTTAAAATTCCGGTGATTTCATGTGTATTGCGAAGCCTTAAAGACCAAAAATAAAATTCTTTAGCAGGTAGCGACATGCAGTTTGAACAGGGTTATACAAAAAGACATTCTTTAACATGTTTTGTAGCAGAGATTGTGCGAGGAAGCCTGGTTCTTGTATAAAAATATTTTAATTATTAATTTATTTTAAAATTTCATTGATTTTATGTGTATTGCGAAGCCTTAAAGACCAAAAATAAAATTCCTTAGCAGTTAGCGACATGCAGTTTGAACAGGGTTATACAAAAAGACATTCTTTATCATGTGTTGTAGCAGAGAATGTGCGAGGAAGGCTGGTTCTTGTATAAAAATATTTTAATTATTAATTTATTTTAAAATTTCGGTGATTTCATGTGTATTGCGAAGCCTTAAAGACCAAAAATAAAATTCCTTAGCAGTTAGCGACATGCAGTTTGAACAGGGTTATACAAAAAAAACATTCTTTAACATGTTTTGAAAAATATTTTAATTTTTAATTTATTTTAAAATTTCGGTGATTTCATGTGTATTGCGAAGCCTTAAAGACCAAAAATAAAATTCCTTAGCAGTTAGCGACATGCAGTTTGAACAGGGTTATACAAAAAGACATTCTTTAACATGTGTTGTAGCAGAGAATGTGCGAGGAAGCCTGGTTCTTGTATAAAAATATTTTAATTATTAATTTATTTTAAAATTTCGGTGATTTCATGTGTATTGCGAAGCCTTAAAGACCAAAAATAAAATTTCTTAGCAGGTTAGCGACATGCAGTTTGAACAGGGTTATACAAAAAGACATTCTTTAACATGTTTTATAGCAGAGATTGTGCGAGGAAGCCTGGTTCTTGTATAAAAATATTTTAATTATTAATTTATTTTAAAATTTCGGTGATTTTATGTGTATCGCGAAGCCTTAAAGACCAAAAATAAAATTCCTTAGCAGGTAGCGACATGCAGTTTGAACAGGGTTATACAAAAAGACATTCTTTATCATGTGTTGTAGCAGAGAATGTGCGAGGAAGGCTGGTTCTTGTATAAAAATATTTTAATTATTAATTTATTTTAAAATTTCGGTGATTTCATGTGTATTGCGAAGCCTTAAAGACCAAAAATAAAATTCCTTAGCAGTTAGCGACATGCAGTTTGAACAGGGTTATACAAAAAACATTCTTTAACATGTTTTGTAGCAGAGAATGTGCGAGGAAGCCTGGTTCTTGTATGAAAATATTTAAATTTTTAATTAATTTTAAAATTTCGGTGATTTTATGTGTATTGCGAAGCCTTAAAGACCAAAAATAAAATTCCTTATCAGGTAGCGACATGCAGTTTGAACAGGGTTATACAAAAAGACATTCTTTAACATGTTTTGTAGCAGAGAATGTGCGAGGAAGCCTGGTTCTTGTATAAAAATATTTTAATTATTAATTTATTTTAAAATTTCTTTGATTTTATGTGTATTGCGAAGCCTTAAAGACCAAAAATAAAATTCCTTAGCAGTTAGCGACATGCAGTTTGAACAGGGTTATACAAAAAGACATTCTTTAACAGGTTTTGTAGCAGAGAATGTGCGAGGAAGCCTGGTTCTTGTATAAAAATATTTTAAATATTATTTTATTTTAAAATTTCGGTGATTTCATTTGTATTGCGAAGCCTTAAAGACCAAAAATAAAATTCCTTAGCAGTTAGCGACATGCAGTTTGAACAGGGTTATACAAAAAGGCATTCTTTAACATGTTTTGCAGCAGAGATTGTGCGAGGAAGCCTGGTTTTTGTATAAAAATATTTTAATTTTTAAATTATTTTAAAATTTCGGTGTTTTGTAGCAGAGAATGTGCGAGTAAGCTGGTTCTTGTATAAAAATATTTTAATTATTAAATATATATATATATATATATATATTATATATATATATATATATATATATATATATATATGAATTTTAATAATAAAATATTTTTACTGAAATCCACAAAAGATTTATCTTTGTAAACCATAACTGAAAAGATCTAAATGAGAATTTAAGTAAAACCCATAAAGGAACCAATTAAGTGAGTACAAGACGACTGATTTATATCAGTCATTTGTTTGAAAGCCAATCGACCCACTTCAATTGACTAAAAGGTAACGCACAAAATTAAAGGTAGAGGGCATGATTGATTGAACATATTCTTAAAAACAAGTGAATTTTTCCGCTTTGTTAATTTATTTGTTTGAAGTATATGAGGAAGACATGATTTATTTAAATTGTTCTATAAATCTTAAATTAGAGAGAACTGAGAAGAAATCTATATCTTCTTGATTGTGATTTTGTTTTTATTGCATTTTTAATACTGTTTGCATACTTTAGTCACTTGGACCAACAGCTGGGTTACCTTTAAGAGCTTCTGATTACTTCAACTATGAATTTTTGTGGAGTCTATGCTGTGGACTTCAAATGTTGTATCCTTTATTGGTTGTTATTCTTATAATATATATTTAGGAAATAGGAAAACATGTGTGAAAATTTGCAACGCTTTGTCTACAGGATGTTGCCTTAATTCAGGAACCCCTATGTTTACTTATGGAAATGGACCTATCATATAATTTATTGATTACAAAATTAACTCAACTGATGATTACACTTCCGCGATGGTCACAGCCTTGAGGAACTCAACGATAGTGTGTAGATAGTGTGGATTACGAGAAGGCATTTGACAGTGTA
>JAHKBH010003878.1:0-11778 GCA_019049505.1 Pachyrhynchus sulphureomaculatus
AGAGAGCTAAATTTTGAGGCTACTAAGTACCTGAAAATCAATATCGAGTTGGTTTTTTTTTCTCTAAAAAATTTTTCCCAATAAACAAAATGTAAAAAAATTATATCAAAAATAAACAATAATATCATCAAAACACCTGTCATATGAAACAAATTTACTGTAGTCATGAAAAACACCGTCGGAAATGACTCAAAACAAAACAAACGCAAGGTTTAGCAGCAATTGCAGAACATTTTCACTCAGCTCTAGGGCGAAATTACAAATGAATGTACTTAAAATGAGTACATTGTATTTGAGGAAAAACCTTGTAAGAATTATTGTAATTGTTAAAAATAAAGATTTTGAAATTAAAAATTGTGTACCCGGTGTTGACGGATCCTACGTAGCCGGGTACCCATTTTGGCCGGTTCGTAAAAAGTACTATCCGTTGCATCTCTATTTATGATGTAATTATACTATCGTTTAAATTTTTTTGACCTTTCCATTATGTATTTCTAGATGTTTAGACACGAAAACGAAATTTACAATATAACCCTAAATTTAAAACAACCTTGAAATTCTTAACATTCACTATGTTTCCTAATATAAATTAGTTAATAAATTTTGGTCCTTAATTAAATAAAAAACAATGTAAATTATTTTATAAGATCCGCTAGATTGTTAACTGAATATAAACTCATTTGCTACTCGAAAATAATTTTAAGTATTTAAAACAAAACATAAAGTTTTAAGAAATAACAATCTTGTATTGTTCCAACCCTGACATAAAACGTCAACCAAAACGTTTTGGATTTGAATAAACAGTGATCAAGTTCTTGAAATTTTTCTAACTTTCGCTGGAAAATCTCTGCAAAAATACATTGCGATTAATGAAAATGAGTCATCTTATAAACAAGGGAAAGGCTGTCTCAATTATAGTCAAAAACAATTTTATTTGGATTCTCTCTGTTCTTGTTAGGGCAAAATAGTCCCATTACCATAACAAAAATCACAATTAAATAAAGGCGATATCGCATAGTAAGCTTCTACGAATGCCTGAACATGAATAATAGGCGAATAATATATAGACCAGTCGTCAGAGGCAAATTTTGACAAAAAGCTCTCATTAAATGTTAACAGGCTGCAGGTGTTTTTTTTTTGGACGTAGAATACGATAAATGAAAGTTTGCTACTCTAAAGTCTACGCTAAGCCTACAAAATCGAAAATAAAATGAAAAACTCGGTTTTTTGCAAATATCTCGCAGAAAAAAAAAAAGATATCAAAAAACGGGAAATTCTACAGATTATTTTTTTTGTTAGTTTTACCGTAATTAAAAAAAATTATTTAAAATAAAATAGCTGGTTTAACCTCTTCAGTTGTAGTGGGAATCATGCTTTCAACCTTAATTAAGATTAAATTAAAACGTTTCTGTATCCGGCTAAATATTTTGAAATTAATTAAGGGATTTCTCGGAATGCTGATTAAGAATCCGATGACAGATTTGGAAAATTCAAAATGGTGGATCTAATATGGCGGTAGAGAGTACATAACTCATTTAATTTTCCAATTTTTTTTTTTTTATAGGGTCTATTAAGGGGTGTTTTGGGGTGCTGATTAAGAATCTGAAGATAGATTTAAAAAATTCAAAATGGGTGATCCAAAATGGCAGTCAGTGTATACAAAAAAAATAAATGAAAAATATATTTATTTATATAAAAAATTAATATATTTAATAATAATTGTATAAATAAAAAACAACAACCAACACTTACAGTATACTACGTGAGCATTGCGTCTCACAGATGAGAGAAAACAGATCGGGCTGGTGGCGCTGCACGCGCGTTTTCTTCTCCGATCGCCATTAATAAAATTCCGAGTAATTTAAAATTTTTGTGTTTTCAGTAACTGTTCCCTTTGCACCTGGAAGTTTAAATGAAATATAAATATTTTATACTTAAAGCTTAGACTTTTATCTTTCATTTCCTACCTTTAAATATTTTTTTTATTTTCAAGGTTTAGTTGTGTGATTATAATAAGCAAAAAATATGTTATCATGAACACATCTTTAAGAGCGAAATTACAAAAAAAGGAGAAGTTCCTTTAAAATTTTTAGTTATTTTCTAATATCAAGTATACTTTTACCCGTAATTTAAAAAAAAATTGTCCAACTTTTTTTGAATATTTCGTACTGTTTCGAATGTAAAATTGCTGGAGGCGCGCTACAGCAGGCAAATTTTCGTGTTTTTTAAAACTCAATTTTTAACTAAAGCAGACTATGTGGGTATATTTAATTATTCTTATATTGAAACTTAAGGTGTAATAATGATATATGCACTAGGATTTTTTTTTTCAATACTATATTTTATTAAATATTTGTAATTTACTGTATGCCCGTTAAAATCATGCAACAAAAATTTCGTTTTAAGTTTTACAAATTATAAGGCAACAAAAATAAAAAATATTAGTATCATCGGAAAGCTGAAAGTTTCCTCTTGAAAAAACTATCTTTTAATTTTTACACTCTGAGAACAAGTGATATCGATTAATTTTCAAGCGGTGCGCAACATTTTTTAAATCACCTATCTGAATTGTTTAATAAATTCTCACGCTAATAAAAAAATCTGGAAAAAAATCTATAGACTACTTTTTTGTAGAATTTCCCGCTCTTTCACGAGGGTGCTATTAGTTTTTTAATATCCTTTTTATTTTTTGAGATATTACCGAGAAACCGAATTTTTTATTTTATTTTGGATTTTGTGGACTTAGCGTAAATCAAGCTTCAGCAAACTTTTTATCGTATTCTACGTACAAAAAACTAACTGTATGCTAAAATGCATCCTGTTAACATTTAATGAGAGCTCAAAAGCTCTGCCGACACGGCTAATAAACAATGAATTTAATGCAGGGTAAGTCCTCAAAAAGCTATTACCTATCACGAAGTTAGTTTGTATGTGTTATGTTTACATAAGAATAAAAGCAATGCAACCGATTAAAAGAAACACTTCAGCTAATTAGTGGAAAAATTTTGCTTTTTCTGAAATGACTACAAATTAACTACGAATTCATTTTGTTAAAAGATGCTTCCATGTAACAAAAGATTGTGTTGTTGAAAAAATATTGAGCATTTTATTAGTTAGATAACTTCGGCGTCACATATCGCAGGTAATATAAATTGCGTAGGGCCATATTCAGCATCAGTTGAGAGCTGACATTTGAGAGTAGTAGACAAGCAAAAAACTGTTGGAATTCGTTTAATAATTTAATTTAGATCGCGTTTTAAAGATAAAGTAAAAAATTTCTGCAAAAAGTTCGCTACATGTTACAATTTTATTTTGATAAAGAAACAATGCTGTGCAGGCCTATAAAGAAATTTGTGCTGTTTATGATCAAGATATGTTACCAAAACGAATAGCCAAAAGTTGGATCGGTCGCTTTCGTTTTGGAGATTTCGATGTCAAAGCCACTCCCCGTACTGACGATTAATGACAGATAAAGTTGATAGCATTTTCGTAAAAGTTGAGCAAGACGGCATGTAAGTAGCCCATGACATCGTCAAGAAACTAAACATCTAACACAAACAGTTTTAAACTATCTAGAGAAAGCTGTCTACAAAAAGAAGCTTGATGTTTGCGTGACACATGATTTGACAATAAAACAGTCACTCGCCCGATTTTCCATCTGAGAATCTCTTCCTGATTTCCCCTGTGTCGATTGAAAAACTAAAGCTGACGTTTCGCTGATTATCCTGCCGGCTTCTTCAGAGTTTGTTGCGAGAGAACTGACTTTTTATATTAATGCTTCTGATAAAGGTAATAGGTTTTTCCTATCTTCAAGGTGGTATGGAAACGAAATGCCAAAAAGCATGCTCACAGAATTGCGTACAGGTTAGTTCAATGTCCACGATAATTCATCATTTTTTTGGTAGATGCGGTTCTAGCGATCCAAAAAAAAATCGGCACGACGTATTTTAGAAAAAGTATTTAGTCAAAACCAAGCTTTCGTCGAAATCACGTAAAATCCAAAATGAGTCACTTGTTTGCCCGTCGGTTGCAGGCAGTCCTTCTTTGTTCCCATCTAAAGAGGCCTAAAATGACACATTCCGCTGCCATCAAATATATTAAAATATCTGTATCGTTTATGAAGAAGAGCGGGGGTAAATCGTTTTAATAAGACAAAAAAATGTCGACGACTTACCAAAACGTGGCCCGGTAGGCAAAGTCTCTCCGAAAGTCGAAAAAAAAACGAATCGTGTCTTTTGTTTTCACGGGACCCTGAAATTGATGTTACGTCAAGGAGTAGCAAAATTAAGAAAATCGTGTTTGAATGTGTCCCATCAACAACATCTTCGTGCTCATGATGTGTAAAATTCCGAAGCGCATTGAGGAGACCTTTGCTGAGCGATAATCAAGTCACGAAGCGGCTCGTTTGTGTCCACGATAAGATACTAAAGTGACCCTCACAATCGCCAGATGCCAATCCTATTGAAAACGTTTGGTCCCTTATAAAGAAAAAGCTCAGAGGAAGACTCTGAAAAATTTGGGGATCATTACCGTAGTATGCAGAAAATTTCATCGAAAGCATGCTTTAAAGATGTCAGACGATTATTGATGCAGGAGGCGATTGGACAACTTACTAAGGTAATTACGCCGTTGTTAGCACACCAAAGAATACATTGATGGCAAGAAAGGTCCTCAAAAACACATAAGAAGGACGAGCGGTCACGTTCTTACTTGACAGACTGTATATTCGTAAAATAATATAAACAGTGCGAGAACTAAACTTCCCAGATTGAAAAAAATGTTTGATTTTTCCTTATTCAGTATATTCTTCTACTTATTCCATTCACGCCCCACAACAATTTGATAGTCCTTCAGTCATGGTCGATATCACAGGTGGAAGAAGATCATTACACAGGGTGTAATACTTGGCGTGTTCTAATCTCGAAAAGTAAAGATCCCTGAAGACGTCTCGAATCCTAGACGAAACGTAACAACTCAACTGACACGGTCTAATCTTGAGAAATACGAAATCTCAGAAAAAGAATATCTTTCTATAGTTTTAAACATTTGTTTACAAAAATAAAAAAAAAAAAAATTCTGTTGACTTAATAGGAAGTGGAAGTGTTATTATTTTATTAAGGATTAGATGAACTGCAGGTGTCTCACAAGTGGAAAAAATATATTAATATGGCAGAATTGCTGTGAATCACCTTATATACTAATGAAAAGAATATATTAATTGGATCTAAATATCCATCTACATTTGAATTACGAATACTAACTATACAGACCCCAGAAATTGGAGAGAGCACCACAATAGCTCGCTTTAATTTCAATTACGTGCTTACTCGATATGCCACGTTTTAAAACATTCTTTGAATTTAAAGTTGCCCAGGGATATTTTTCAACGAACTCTCTTACTTGAGCGGATTGTAATACATCGTAGAATAAAAACTTTGGTCTTTTTATACTAGGTGAATAAAGTCTCAATTAAATTATGTTTTTCATTAGAACTATACAAACTTTTTTTAAACCGACGCACTATGGGACAGAATCGTGCGTACCGTCTCAAAAATAGGTTTTGCGAATGTTCGATATTGAATATTTTGTTAATGCACATATCTAACTGAATGTCTAATACATATTATATAGAATTTAAAATAGATTATTTCTCATTTTTTCTTAATAAAACTTGACTTGCAAGTTGACGCTCAAAATAATGTCGATTATGTAGAACAGAATTGCACCAGTTTACATGGTCATATTTTCATTATTTTCAATGCAAATATGTAAGTGTGATATATGGTTAGAATGGTTATTAAGTACCTTATTTAAAAAGCATTTAAGTAGATATTTATGTAAAAACTGGAGAGGTACACGATTGTTTTTGCAGTATCAAATATCCTAACCTTATTAGAAACTTTAAATAGACTTTTGACAGTTAGCGATGTCTGCCGATGTCGTAATTTTGATACCATCACATAGAGCAGCTCATATAAAAGTCAAGGCAAAAAAAAAAAATTTGCCCGAATCTGCCCCTTTTAAATGGGACGAAAAATACCTGATGGGGAGGGAAATGCAAAATATTTAAAAAAATTTTTTAAGATTTGATTCAGGAGATTTTTCGAAAAATAGATTATTTCTGACATTTTATTGTTAAATAATATTGTCTACTAGCGTCTATAGCGGACATAGGTAGGCAGGTAGATATGTAGGTAGGTAGGTAGGTACAAGGCAGCTTTACCAGGTAATATCACTAGAACAGGTGACTATTGTTTACATCCCAGCAAGTTGTCAAAATTTTGTTTACAAACTACCGCATTGAACTACATACATACATAAAGTGGTTGTTTTTTGAGAGAATGAACTACATACATACATAAAGTGGTTGTTTTTTGAGAGAAGCTCTCGTGATTTTTGACAATGTGGTGAATTTTCTACCAACAAAATACATGTGATTTTTTTCGGCTTTGTTGCTATTGCCGAACTGCTACTACCTGGTAGAGCAGCTGCTTGGGTAGGTAGAAACATTTTTTGTGTTTTATATATAAAGATAGATTACTACCTAAATTAAAGTTTAGGTAAGGTGGAAATACTGTTATTGGAAATCATATCATATCATATAAGAACGCGATAAATATGTGACTACCCGCAGATAATAATATTTTTCTCACGGAATTGAAGTATAAAAGTTATTGATTTAATTGTCATTTACCAGTACTTTATTGTGCTTCGACATAGAGTCTTCACCAACCTCGGTAAAAACAATATTTGCGAAGTACCTATACAACAAAATGAGTGAATTTGTTGTGCCTCGACGAGTATTATGCGAATTTTTCATTGACCATGGGACAAAAAGAGAAGATATTCAAAAATACTTAGAAGAACACCATCATTTGTCGTCTTCAAAAAGTGAATTAGTTGTGAAAAGTATTCAAAAATCGCTTATATCAGCTTTTAACAATCGCTGGACCACATCTAACCGAACTAAAGAACGTTTCTTTAATAAAAATACAACGTGGTTAGACGGTGAATTTAAGGTACAGTTCGACGAAATACCAATGGATATCAAACCTACAACATCTGGAGAACGTGGACGTCCATCAAAGTCTTATGAAGATCTGTCAGAGAAATCGAAAAAAAGGAAGAATATGGAGTTAATTCAAGAATATGGACTCGAGAATATACATAACGCATACGTCCAAGGATTGCGGTCTGAAGGAGAATTGGAAGAAGCTTTTGTTGTTGCAATGATGCGGAATTGTGATAGAGATGAAAAAAAGATCATAAAGGAAAAATTGTTGCATGAAACTCGCAATGCAACATATTTTACGGCGGATGAAGCTTTAAGTCTTTTTGCTGATTTAGATCTTTCGAAATCACAATACGGATTACTTCGAGCAAGTCTGATTAACAAAAACTTCGATATATTGCCGTCATATAATATATTAACAAACGCAAAAAAACTGTGTTATCCTCCACCCTCCAGCATTGAAATAACCGATACAGGCGCTAAAGTAAATCTACAAGATTTGCTGGATCACACTACTGCCCGTATCTTAAAAATTGAAAATATTTACAACCCAACAAGAAGAAATCTTAAATTGTTTACCAAATGGGGATGTGATGGTTCATCGGGACAAAGTGAATATAAACAAATTTTAACAGATGAAAGTAACTTGGTCTCAGATGCAAACTTATTTATAGCGTCTTTGGTACCAATAAAGCTGATTGATACAGAAACAAAAGAGGTTCTTTGGCAAAATCCGGCTTGCTCTTCTATTCGATATTGCCGACCAATTCTGATGGAATTTGCAAAAGAAACGCCCGAGAAAACCCGTTCGGTGGTCGGTGATATTCGGGGTCAAATTAATAATTTGAAAATTTCTGAGATACACATGGGGGACCAGCTAATTGAAATAAGTCACGAGCTGTTCTTAACTATGGTGGATGGAAAAGTTACACAAGTTCTAACTGACACAAGTTCTGGAGCTGTGTGTACGGTGTGTGGGGCTAAACCAAGCGATATGAATAATTTGGAGAAGATTGAATCAAAGCCAGATAATATGAATGCTTACGAGTACGGTTTGTCGACGTTGCATGCATGGATTAGGTGCATGGAGTTAGTTTTACATATTTCATATAATCTTTCGTTTAAAAAATGGGCTGCGAGAACTCCGGAAGATAAAAAAAAGTAGAGAAGACAAAAAAAACTTGTACAAAGTCTATTTCGAAGCCGAATGGGATTGCATGTTGATAAACCCGGCAAGGAAGTGGAAATAGCAATGACGGCAATACAGCTCGACGTTTTTTTGAGAACTACTACTGCTCTTCAGAAATAACAGGAGTTAATGAGGATCTTATTAAAAGGTTTTATGTTATTCTTCAGACTTTGGCATGCGGTATTGCTGTAAATCCAGAAAAATTTGGTGAATATACTCGCGCTACTGCACAATTGTACGTTACACAATATATGTGGTATAACATGCCTTCTTCAGTACATAAGATCTTAATACATGGGGAAAGTATAATTAGACATTTTGCTGTTCTGCCTATTGGTAATTTATCTGAGGATGCCCAAGAATCTCGTAATAAAGATTACAAAAATATCAGATTATGTCACGCTAGAAAGTGCTCTAGGTCCGCAACGAATGAAGACGTATTTCATGGTCTTTTATTTACATCAGACCCATACATATCAAGTATCAGAAAACCATCAGTCACTGTTGCCAAGGAACTGTTAGACGAAGCCAAGAACCTCTTAGATATTTAAATTGTAGTTTGTATATCAATTTTTTTTTTTTCTATTTTATGTAGTGGATTAATAGATGTTTGTCATTTATTATATGCTATTTTCATATGTAATATTAACAAAAATACGAAATAATAGTGTATATCATTAAACTGTATAATTATCATTCAATAAGTTAAGTAAACTATGTTTTTGTATGAAAAAGTGTCATTTTTATTTTTGTATTATTTTTTTATATATTATAAATAAAATAATTCTCGCAAAAAAGAAAACCGACTTCCTCCCTCCGATTTTCATAAATTTTCAATAGAGTTATCTAAAAATCAATATTTTGGACGGACAAAATATCCGTCCGATTTCCGAAATTTTTTTATGTGTTCAGCCTGTTGACAAATTCTTTCAAAAAGAAGAAAGAATTTTGAAAATCGGTTTATAAATGGCCGAGATATTCAAAAATTAATTTTTCGGACGGACATTTTGTCCGTCCGATTTCCAAAAAAAATTTATGGGACCAACTGCAAGCAATACCTTTCAAACAAAAAAAGAATTTTTAAAATCGGTTCACAAATGGCGGAGTAATATTGGAACAAACATTAAAAAAAAAAAAACAAAAAAAAAGGAACAAAAAAAAATACACACGTGAAGTCGGTTAAAAATTAACAACGAATGTACCATTATTTGATAGTATATACATTAGAGATACTACGTACCAAATTTCAGCTATTTACTTCAATCAACGACAAAGTTACAGATTTTTGAGACGGTACGCACGATTCTGTCCCATAGTGCGGCGTCGCCCACATAGGTACGAAAAAGTATGAAGCGAAGAGTTGCGGTTATTGAAGCGCCTGTAAATTTTTTCTGCAAGCGATGGATGGCTAGGACAGGTGGAAAAAAAGACATAGTGTACGTTAACTGAAAGTTTGTAGAAAAAGATTGTCGGCTGATGTATTCTACTGCAAAAAAAATTTGCAGAGAATTTTCAGCAGTTATGAAAGAACATAGGGCTTACAACCAGACCAAATCTGATGAAACAGGCTTGAACTACAAAATGTTGCCGTCAAATACCTTAGCTTCAAAAACGGAAGCTGGAGCACCTGGTTACAAACGTAGCAAAGAAACGTTATTTGTACTTGTTTGCATGCAGTAATGCTTCTGGAAAACACAAACTCCCATTATTATGTATTGGTAAGTCAGCAAATCACGAACCTTTAAGAATATTCGTCGCGATGTTTTGTATAAAAAAATCAAAACAATGCCTGGGATAAACGCGACTCTATTCTAAAGACTAGTTTATTTTTGGAGATTTTGTTCCCAAAGTGGAACTTTTTTTAAAAGAACATGGTATTATCCTAGGAAATGTATTCTGTTACTAGATAACGACCCCCCAGTCACCCAAGTGCATAGCAACTTGATAAATTTGCGGGGGAATAAAAAGCAATGTTTTCCTCGTGCTGTAACTTCTCTTATTCAGCCTATGGATTAGGGTGTAATGGAAAAATTTAAAACGCAGTTACAGGCGCTTCTTTTTGGAACATATTTTAGAAGAAGTAGATGAAGGTGGCAATCTTACTGATTGTCCAAAAAAGATAAATTTGAAAAATGTTATTATAGATTGGATAGCTTCAGCTGGAATCAAGTAAAAGAGTAGTACTCTGGAAAAATCTTGGTCAAAATCTGATTCCACAAGCAAGGGCAGACCATTACTCAGAGGCAGAAACAGAAGATAATGAAAGTTTACATCAAATTATTACAAGAATATCAGGATGTGAAAACTGTTACGGAAAACGATGTTTGTGAATGGTTAGTTAAACAGTGATAGCGCAGCAGATGAAATGACTGACCAAGAATTAATTAAAAGTGTATGCACTGCTAATAGTAAAAAAGTGCTAAATATCCGCCCTTAGACAGTGATCAGACGATGGGGATGGATAAACGAAAGTAGAAGCGCACTGACAATATTTCCAGTAAAACAAATGGTCACATTCAGAAGGACTAGAGAGAGAAAAAGCGTTAACTTATGTAGAACAACAAGAAAATGCAACCTCGTCGCTTTGCGGACGTTTTGCTTATCAAACGTTGGAGAGACATTGCAGCCAAAAACAGACTTAACGCAAAACGAGTGCAGTTAAAAATTATCTTCATTTTTAAGAACATTTTAAAGTTAAGAATGTAAAACTGTTTTTATTTTCGATTTTCCGTATATGTATATACATAAAATAAAGTTGAAATAATTGTTCTATTATTTGTTTTAATAAATACTATGTACGTAATAGCATATTATTATTAATGCTTTTAAGTCAATCTGCAATGTTGTATTCATTCTAGAACTTCTATTTTATAAAAAAAATCGGATTAACCGAATTTTTTCGATTATCTGAAATCATTGGGTTCATATTATTTCGGTATAATCGAGATTCTACTGTATATATAGTAACTCATTCATTTTTTTTCCTGGATTTTAAGACCATGCAATGTTATGATTTTTTCACTCCAAATTGTATTTATTTTTATTTTAAAATATCGACCGGTATATTAAACAAAAGTTTCAGGACATTCAGTATATACTGTGTGGTGCGGGTTGCTGATCGAACCTACCGCCAGGCCGCGATTGGCGAAATGTTTGACCCGGAGTTTTGATTGGAGCGTCCGGATATTACCGGCAAAAAAAATCGCACGATTATTTAAGGGCCTGAGAAACTACCAGCGAGGCTTTTTGTCGATCGAGCCGCGCAGGACAGACCAGGCCAGTACCGTCTAGCCGAGAGGCTATTTTCCATCTAAGCCGAAGTAGGCTAAAATTTTCTTCAGAACCCGCCTTAAGTAAAAGTACCAGTTTCGACCATAAAAGCTGTAGTGAGCTTTCTAAGTGTTAAGAAAAAAAGTGTGAAATCGGGCGAAAAGTCCATCACAGCCGGACTGAAAAACAGTAAGTCAACAAAACTCCCTCCAATAGACTTATTTTAAGAGCAGTGCATTAACAGCAATGAATAATCCGACAAAAAAGTGAAGTGTTAATAAAACACGATGTCTCGCCTTCGGGGGTT
>JAHKBH010000386.1:0-25000 GCA_019049505.1 Pachyrhynchus sulphureomaculatus
GAACTGTATGGCTCAATCCAACCGATGAATATTAGCTTAGCGTGTCCGAATACATATTAATACATCTTTGGATTCATGAAAAAGCTTGAATCGTGATCAGCGGGCAAAAATACTACGGATCTGATATATCGCATCAAAAGTATACCCCACTTTTTTTTTTGTGGGGCTGTGTTGTCAGCAAATGCGGCACCCATCTCTCATAAAGCTTTTTCATATGTAATTCTCCATGCAAAATATTTCCAATTCGTTCTTTTGAAATGCCTGTGGCCTCAGGTATTTCACGTACTTTCACTCGTCGATCATCTATCCATCATATCATGGACTTGTTGAATTATTTGTGGTGCTGTAGCAGTTTTTGGACGGCCTTCGCATAGATCATCTTCTAGGCTTGTACGGCCAGATTTAAAAAGAGCAGCTCATGGAATAATTTTCATCGACTATGCTGAGAAAGAAAAAAATCATCAATAGCGAATATTATATAAAGTTATTGGTGCGTTTGAAGACAGAAATCGCAAAGAAACGGCCCCCAAATGAATAAGAAAAAAGTGCTCTTTCATCAAGACAATGCACCGTGTCACAAGTTACGATGGCAAAATTGCATAAATTGAAGTTCGAATTGCTTCCTCATCCACCGTATTCTCCAGATTTGGCCCCCCAGCCACTATTATCTTTTGGCAGACCTCAAAAAAAGGCTCGCGAGAAAGAGATTTGGCTCCAGTGAAGAAGTTATCGCCGAAACTGAGGCCTATTTTGAAGGCAAAGACAAACTGAGGCCTATTTGAGGGCAAAAGCAAAGTATAGAAATGTTAGAAAAGCGTTGGACTGATCGTATCGCTCTTGAAGGAGACTATATTGATGAATAAAGTCGAATTTTGCAAAAAAAATGTGTTTGAACACGTTGACTGCCGACTACGAGATAACTCGTAGATTGCGTTCTTTTCTCGGACGCCAACTACGAGTTATCTCGTCCTGTTTTTACTTGCCATTTTTGTGCAGCTACGATTAAACTCAAAATATATCAGTGCTAATCTCGATAGATGGCTTCTGGGAAAAGAACAAAAAATCAATGCTGGCTTGCATGAACAGAAAATTTATTAAAAAATGAACAAAAAATATAATTATAAAAATTAGTTCAAATTCAAGAAATAAAATAATATTTTATTGTTTGTGGAACTTCTTAAAACAATCTTCCACACAAAGGGCTGGCTTCTCTTTACAGGCTGGACAGAAATAACGCGTTTTCTCGGCGTTTTTTTTTTGCTTGGGTACATATACGACATGGCTTTGTCGGACGCTGTTTTTTTTTCGTAGGTGGTAGACTCTCTAAATAATGGAGCTCTTGCAATGTAATTTTTTTCGAAACTGGTTGAATCTCTTCTCCAATTAACGTGACGACGAATTCTTCTCTGAACTTTATCAGTTTTATTTTAGAAGATGTTACTTTTTGAAAAATTTTGTGAGCATTGTGTATATATATCTCTATAATATGTAATGAAACCTTTTTGGGCCATCTAATAGTCTTTCTTAGAGATGAGTAGTACGAAAGCATTTGATCTGATCGGTCAATGCCAGACATTCCATTATTGTAATCTCGAATTATATTCGGTTTCATACAAATTTTTCCATTGAGATTGGGCACCTCTACCATTTCAACAGCATGCATGTTTGAAATGCTAAGGACATCTCGTTTGTCTTTCCATTTGCATACAGTAACAGGACCATTTTGCTGCCAAATACACTCCTCTTTTTTCAGTTTACGATTTACCACATCTCTGGGGTTTCCTTTTCTGTTATTTCGTAAGGTTCCACACACATAAGTTTTTCGTGTATTTAGCAGTTTTGTAAGAGTAACAGAATTATAAAAATTATCCATGTAAACCGTGTATCCTTTATCGAGATAGTCCTCAAGTAAATGTAAAACAACGTCAGTAGTGTGACCTACATTATTGTCAGTTTCCTCAGATTTTCCGCTGTAAATCTTTATTTTCATTACAAGACCGTCGGACTCACATAGTTCATACAGTTTGATACCATATTTGTGTTTTTTATTTTTAATGTATTGGCGGAAAAGCAATCTTCCCCGCCATAGCATCATGGATTCGTCAATACAAATATTTTTATCTGGTACATAGTTTTCATGCATAATATTATTGAAATGATTTAGTATTGGTCTCACCTTGTATAATCTGTCGGCAGATGGTATTGAGTTATCAACCAAATGAAAATAACGAAGTAACAACTGGAATCGATTTCGACTCATATGTGAGCGCCAAAAGTTTACATTATATAGCTTGTTTGTGCTCCAGTAATGTTCAATTGATGGAAAAGTACAAGGTCCCATTTGCAACAAAAGTCCAATAAAAACTTTCATCTCTGCAGCACTGATGTCTTCCCACTTTGATAACCTATTAGATTTTTTTATTTCTTTGCGTTTTTCAATTTCTTGCGCAGCATATAAATTAGTTTGTTCCACCAGTAATGCAAGAAATTCATCCGAAAAAAATAAGTCCACCAGCGTTTGTACTGTAAAATTTGTCGTATCCAATTTCACACCAACATTTTCTTGGAAAATAAATAATTCAGGATTTTGTTGAATTTCTGTCCACAAATCCTCATTCGCATTTGATGTTGTTGCTTGGGAATCATCGTCATTATCTTCAAATTCGGGATCAACTTCAGGTTCGGAGACGACTTCGTCTTCACTATCACTTGAATTCTCAGAAGGTTCATAATCGCTACTGTCGTTACCATCCTCGCCAAAAATCCCGTCAAATTCTGAATCACTTAGATTTGCGTAGTACTCAATTTCATTTTGAGTCAGTGGTCTTTTCTTATCCATATTGCGTTCTTGATAATTTAATTATAAACAATAATTATAAAACAAAACACTCAAAAAAGACGTAAATGTGATGCACTCGACAATTTCTGAGATACTACTGGCGAATATGGATGCGTATCTATGATTCAGCTTTAGAGAAGCGACAGGTCGAAGCGTGTATGTGCGTGTCTGCGTGCGAATTAACTCGTAGTTGGCTTCCGCGAAGAGATTTCTGTTACAGAAGCCAACTACGAGATAATTCGTAAGACCTTTTTTTTTAAAAAAAAAACACAGTTTTTTTTATGCTTTTTGATAACTATGCACTAGAATTAGAGTTTTTAATAATATAATGTGATTAAATCAAATTGTCATTTTAGGCCAGATTTCTGAAAATTGCCGTGGCAGTCAACGTGTTAAGTAGTTAGACCAAAAACTTTTTTACCCTACGTGTTATGTTTAATTATTTATAAAAATATCTATTAGAAAAATTTGAAAAACCTCTCAGTTGTTTGTAAAAAAGTAATTATTGAGATTTAAAAAAAAGTTATAAAATATTTTAAAAATTGACTGTGTAATATTGCAGATAGTCTCTGAAGATTGGCAGCGGTCCGAATCCGACGCAAGGTCACATTTAATGCTATGACTTCCTAATGGAATGGAATTTTCTTAAAAAATTTTTTTGAATAATTCTTAGAAGTATAGAGAATAAAAAATCTGTAAAAAAAAGAATTTTTGAAAATTTCAGGTGTATGTAACCCTTGAAATGGAATTTCCGTGTCTGGAAGCTGGCCTGACACTCTTTCTCCTGTTTTTATTAAAAACCAATCCAGCAGTTTCGTAAATATTTGACACCAAATATCCATTCGTACATTTGCAAAATTTGGTATGTCAGTTCAAGAGAGTATGTAAACTAACATAAATACAGTGAAATCCGTTATAACGAACTCCAAAAAATCATTAAAAATGGTTCACTATATCCGAAGTTCGTTACAAACAGTAAACAAAATCTAATATCATTTTTCACTACTTTTTTATTTAGATTAGGCAAAATTAAATTAAACATCTTTTTAATCTCGATTTCCACCGTACTTTGTTGAATGTCAGCATCGTCAACAAATTCTAGACAATCAGTAGGATCTTCTCGATGTTTTCAATCCACTAAGTCAACAGTAGCTCATCATCCGAGTCATATCTACGTTCCTTCCTTAAAAATCCGCCATGCTTAAAACAGTTTGCAATGGTTTCTCTACTGACTCTTTGCCAAGCCATAAGTAAAATCTTTCTATAAAGAATGTATCACACCTTGATCCATAGGCTGGAACTTTGCACTTGTGTTTGCAGGCATAAAAACCAATTTTAGTTGCTGTAAATCAACTTCAGGGTGCGCTGGACAGTTGTCAATCAAAAGTAATATTTTTCTGTTTGTGAATTTTAATTCTTTGTTCCATTCGATCGGTTCATTTTTAAAAATTTCTGATGTCGTCCAGGCTTTACTGTTTGATTTGTACTTTACTGGTAAATGTTTGTTTTTAAAACACCTGTGATTGGCGGACTTTCCTATCACCAACAATTTTCTTTCTCTGTATTTCCAAACATGTTTGCAGTTACCAACACAGTAATCCTTACTTTTGATCATTTTCCAAAACCACCACACAATTCTCTCCGGCAAACCTTAATGTCTTTCAGGCGTCATCTTGTAAAACAAACCCGTTTCATCTGCATTAAAAATCTCCACAATATTCAAAACTTTTTCGAATTTTCGGCCATACATTGACCAACCACTGACTTCAACAACAGTCATGCCCACTCCTGCAGTTTCTCCTACTATCTTACCTCCACTAATATTATGTCTGTTTTTAAATCCTTTAATCCAACTTTTAGAACTGTTAAACTTTGTGTTCTCTATTTTACTCTCTCTCTATTTTCCTTCCCAATTCACAGCTTTCTCTTGTAAATTATAGCCGGTAATAGGAACATGTTCATGTCGTTTTTTGACTAAACCATTTAAGGAGTCCTTTATCGACTTGGTCATGTGTAGATTTTCTTACTTTTTTACAACTAAAGTTTCTTTTTATCATAGATTGATAAGATTTCTTGCCTCTTCTTCCATATGGGAAGAATCCGTAGATTTACTTAAATTCAGCTGTTTGCAAACATCACTCTGTTTAATTCCATTTTCTATAATTTCTTATAATATCGTGTTTGTCTTTTAAAGTAAGCTTTACGCTTTTGTGTACTCATTTTAAAATAAAAACTTAAACATTCACTTTGATCAAAAATATGCATTAGAACCGTAGAACACAAGTGAATTGAAAATAATACTTCTCGAACTAGCGACGCGGCGAAAACAAGTAGCATAGGGTTCCCAGCGAGTTTCGGTGAATTCCCTAGATCAAGTCGCGCGACATCGAGCACAGGGAATCGCAAGTTCGTTATAAACCGGACACACTACATACAAAATTTGGTTCGCTTTATCCGGAAGTTCGTTATAACCGGGTTCGTTATAGCCGATGAAAGTTTGTATTGGTCTTATGGAAGTTTTTTCGTGCATTATAAAAATAGTTCGTTTTAAACCGAAAATTCGCTATCAACGGGTTCATTATAAGCAGACTTCACTGTATTACGTTATTTAAACAATATTACAATCTCCTTTTTTTGAAATCGGTTAACAATAAACATATTTTTTTTTAAGGTATGCCAAGTGGAGTTGTAGCAATGTCAGGCCACAGCTGTATCGCGATGCGATGGGCAATTGATCACAGTCCTTCTACTACTGCCAAGGAATAGCTGACCAAAATGGCTGTCCAACAACGAACGTCGTCACCATGGTTAAGTGCTTACAGAGAGTACCAGCCGAATCTAATCATCCCAGGTCAGTTGTAAATATAGTCGGTTTTATTATAACATCACAGTGTTACCTTGCCGTTTCTTACAGTTAATGCGCTGGAACGGCAAGTATCTTCTGGACATCAATTTCTATCTTATGACTACCCATATATGTAATATCGCCACTAGTCACCTGAACGCCCGCGTGCAAAACACCCTATGAGGCCCCCAGAAATTTTCTGTAGCCGCCCCCATCCACATCCCGTTTTCCCTGGCTATAATTTGTAGAAAACCTGTATTAGCCGTCCTCCTGGATATGCCGTCTGCTTGCGATGCACGCCCGCTTACGGCGGGCCTGTCTGAGAATGTAACTGAATTAGACAGAGAATGGAGAATACTAAGAAATACCAATTTACCTTTTAATGTAGTTTCATACATACATCTGGGCGCTGCAAAAAGTATATATATTTAAAAAAAATATATTTTTAAAGGTTATTAAGTGAATAATACAAAAGAATGGTGATAGAATAAAGTTCATTATCTCATATATTTCGGGAATGACAAAAAAAATATTAAATACGATAGTTTTAGCAAATGTTAAGGTGCACAGTTTAAAATTATTTTTGAGTATACAGGGTACTTCAAAAAAGTGTGGTCGATATAACATATTTTTTTAAATGGAACATCTTATTTTTTATTTTTTATTTTTAAATTCTGCGTAAAATTTTATAACTTTTTTATTAATAATGTTACCTAAACCTAGTAGTTTTTTCTAATATTTCATTTTTTTTTTTTAAAATACTAGTTTTTTCAGTTTTGTAAAAAATTGCCAGTAGCGCCATTGTTTCTGAAGGTGGAATACTCATAATTGGTACGAGCTTTCTATAAAGATGAAAAAAGAAATATACGTAAAGAAATTTGAGTTAGATAATACAGGGTGTTCAAAATAAATTTATACATTTCGCCTATTTTAAATTGAAAAATCTCAAATTTTTTTAAATGGCACACCATGTATATTATTATTTTTTCTGATAGATTTTACAAAACCCTCCAACTTTTATTAAGTATGTCATATACCTATTTCTAATAGTTTTTTTTTCGATTTATTTTGAATTTTTCAATTTTTACCCTTGTTTTTAATACACTTACGCTATAACATCATAGTTGCCAAGACAAAACAAAAATGTAGGCACTGTCAAATTTCGACATGTATATTAAGCAAGTAAAAATAGTTTAATTTGTTGTAGTAAGTGAAGTATAAGGGTAATCGTTATGGATTTTCCTAAAAATGAATTAACTGATATGGTTTATATACTGGGCTTGGCGGGAAAAAGTTGTCTTTTGGCACTAACGCTTTACGGAGCGAAGTACCCTAATAGACGTATACCATCTAGAAAATCTTTTCAGTGCTTAATGGAACGGTTTGATGGTAGTGATAGCTTTGAGTATACGAAACGGAAAGTAGTAAACCAGAATGCTACCAATGAGGAAAAAGAAATGGAGATTTTACTTCATGTTGAAGATAATCCCAGGTCAGCAGCCGTCAACTAGCTGACTTATCTGACACATCCCAATCTATGGCTAATCGCAGCACGAGAAAATACAAGCATCATCACCTTTCATATGGACTACACCAAGAACTTCAAGACCACGAGTAAACTTTTGTACCACCATGAATGGAGCAACAGAGGCCGATCCAAATTTTTTTATCCAAAATAATGTTTTCTGTTGAAGCTACTTTTCCGCAGTAATGGAGCAGTTAACAGCCATAACATGCATTATTATTCAACAGTTAATCCATTTTGGGTCCGGGAAGTTCAAAACCAAAACTATTGGTCGCTTAATATATGGTGTCGAATATTAAATTTTTCGAATTATTGGTCCATATTTTTCCTGCGAACCGCTTAACGGGCCTAGATATCTAAATTTTTGGAAAACGAATTGCCCCAGCTTCTTGAAAAAGTTGATAACTTTGAAAGGGAACAAATGTGGATTCAGCAAGATGGAGCTCCTGCTCATTACCACCGGGAAGTTCGGGAATTTTTAAACGATCGTTACCCACAAAAATGGATCGGTAGGGATGGATTTATTTAGTGGACCCCCTAGATCTTGTGACTTAACACCTTTAGACTTCTTTTTGTGGGGCTACATTAAAGATAGTGTTTATGTGAATCCCCCTACAATACCAGTAGATATGGAAAATAGGATACGGGATGCGTGCAGGACAATAACGCCCTTTATGCTAAGGAAAGTGAAGGAAAATATAGCACAACGACTAAACATGTATATTCAAGTAGACGGGCATATTTTTGAACATTTATTACGTCATAATAATTAATCATTAGATAAGTTAAACTATATTAAAATTACTCAGTATATATCACCACTACACCAAACACTTTATTTTTTCGCACTCGACGCGCGTTTCGCTAACCATGTTAGCTTCATCAGAAGCGATGATTGACTGTCAATCATGAGAAAACATGTTTAAATTAATTAGAAGTTACATCATTGTTATAAAAATGTATACAAAATTAATCTTAACAATTACCAATAATAGTTTAACACAGTTTTAACGGAAAATAACAACTTCGTTTAAACTAATATTCAGTGGGACTGCTTTTGGCCTTGAAATCTCCCGTAACCGTTTTGTCATGTTTGCAGCCAGCTTTCTAGTAACTTCTGCTGGCATGTTCTCCCATTCGTTCAATATTCTGTTTTTTTTAATTCTTCTCTACTTGAAACAATATTTTAGGTTCCTCCCATTAATGCTCGATGGGGTTAACATCGGGTGACCGAGTTTGCGGTATGTTTCGGATCATGGTCCTGTTGGAAAATGTATCTTTTTTCGGATGCTAATTTTTGGACACTTTCTCTTAAATTGTCTCGCAAAATGTTCAAATAAACATGCTGATCCATGGTATCATTAATAAAATGTAAATTTACAACCCCTCCAGCGGACATGCATCCCCAAAGCAGAACACTGCCATCTCCTTGTCTTACCAAAAGAACGTGTTGGTCATATTTTGCATGAACATTTGGGCACGAGAATGCTCTGTTCGAAATGGGTACCGCATTTTCTGCTGATAATTCTGAGCGTTGTTTGGACCTGTTTAAGCACAATTAAAAGGATTTTTTCATGCGATATGTGAATCCACCACTACACACCGGAATAAAATTGGCAGTCAGCTTAGTGGCAGCCGGTGAAAGCCGCCCGAAGCGACCAAAGACACAACAGTCGGCTGGGAAGGTTTTTGGCCTTTCTAGGTCAAATAGTTTCGGAGAAATTCGGGTGTGACAGGCAGACAGACGGACGGACAGATACCGAAGTGATCTTATAAGTGTTCCGTACGAAACACTAAAAATAACTAATTCAATTAAAGAAAGTAGTTGTTTAGCGGCCCATAGACGGTCAATATTATTGCGCATTTAACAACAACAACAACAACATCAATATAACAATACAACAAGATATATTGAAACTGTTCGAATTTTGTAATAACTGGAAATTATTTTCAGTTCAATAATCAATTTTTCAAACAAAGAGATGGTCTTGCCATGGGGTCTCCACTTAGTCCTTTGCTAGCGGAAATTTTTTATGTCAGAATTGGAAAATACTTTTCTAAAAAACTCAACAGGCAAAAAATATTCTCTTTTGGCTTAGGTATGTGGACGATATCTTAGTATGTTTCCATGGAAATGATACTGAACTAAATTCCACTTTAAATTATCTAAATAATTTACTCCCCAACATAAAATTCACACTGGAAAAGGAAACAGATAATAAAATAAATTTCTTAGATGTTACAATTTCAAATAAGGGAAATAGACTAGAATTCGATATTTTCCGCAAACCAACCTTTTCAGATGTTATTATCCCAGCTCACTCAATATGCCCTAACTCCCATAAACTCGCAGCCTATAGATCTATGATCCATAGAGCCTTCAATATCCCTCTTAGTAAAAATAATTTAAAAAAACCGGTCAAGTGCAAGTTGAACTTGCACAATTAGTGTTCCGTACGTTGATTGTTTTTAAAATAAAAATTTTTGTTAGGGTGGTATAAAATGATCAGTGACTTCACAAAAAACACACCTCAAAGGAGTTTTCAACAAAGGTTGTTTCCAATCTTTACTGAAAACTGGTGACCTTCAAATTTTGTTTTTTTTGTATACCAAATAAGGTAATGCACTCGTGATAATTTTCGTTCAATCTATACCCCGTGGAGAATATTCCAGAATTTTTTCAAAATTTTTTGATCAGTACTTTTCGAGATAAGGTAGGGGACAGCGATTTTTTAAAAGTAATACGAAGAAAAGTGTGCGCAAGTATTACATTATATACGAGTATATATTATATATATATATATATATATATATATATATATATATATATATATATATATATATATATATATATATATATATATATATATACATATATGTATATATATATATATATATATATATATATATATATATATATATATATATATATATATATATATATATATATATATAATATATATATATATATATATATATATATATATATATATATATAAAAATATATAATATATATATATATATATATATATATGTTATATATATATATATATATATATATATATATATATATATATATATTTTTACTCGTGTTTTCACAAGCTTTCATTGACATCACACTCGATGACCTAGTAAAAAAAAAATTTTTTTCATTTCCGATTTCACCCCTCAAAACGAACCCCTTAAGTCAAAATTTATGTTACGGTGGTATAAAATGATCAGTGACTTCACAAAATACACCCCAAATGAGTTTTCAACAAAGTTTGTTTCCAATCTTTACGGAAATCTGATGACCTTGAAATTTTTGTTTTTTTTATATACCATATAAATTATTAAAGGTAATGCACTCGTGATAATTTTCGTTCAATCTACACCCCGTGGAGAATATTCCAGAATTTTTTCGAAATTTTTTGATAAGTACTTTTCGAGATAAGGCCCGGGACAGCGATTTTTCGCGAATTTTTAAAAATAATACAAAGAAAAGTGCGCGCAAGTATAATATTATATATATATATTTTTTACTCGTGTTTTCACAAGCTTTCATTTGACATCATACTCGATGACCTAGTAAAAAAATTCTTTTTTCGTTTCCGACTTCACCCCCCCAAAACTAACCCCTTAAGTCAAAATTTAATTCTCAAAACTACATGGCTCTGATGAGGCCATCAATTCCTATATGATTACCAAATTTCACCTTTCTATGTCAAATAGTTTCGGAGAAAATCGGGTGTGACAGACAGACAGACTGACAGACAGACAGACAGACAGACAGACACCGAAGTGATCTTATAAGTGTTCCGTACGGAACACTAAAAAGAACTGGACACAATCAAAAATATAGCACTCAATATCTGCTTCCAACCTAAAATAATTAATACCTTAATAAGCCGTAAACGAAAACAAATCACTTTCAGCTTAATCTACCCGTAAAAGAATACCGAGAAAAGAAAACATTCATACCTCTATCATATTTTGGTCCCATTTCGGATAAAATATCCCAAGTTCTCACGGCCGAAAAAACAAAAAAGCTCAAAAATTATTTAATATATTTTTCAATGCCTAAGATAAAACTAATAAACACAATAAATCAGGAGTTTATAAACTTAATTGTCAAGAGTGCAATAGCTGTTACGTAGGCCAAACGGGACGGAATTTCAAAAAAAGCTTCGCAGAACACAATGCCTCTTATGGGCTAAAAAATGGAAAAATCACACTTTGCTAAACATTTCTTAGAAACAGGCCATACTTTTCCCAATATCAATTGTTTACAAATACTCCATACGGCACCTACAGGGCCAAAACTCAATTTCTTAGAATCCATAGAAATTTACAGATATTCAAAGGACCATAATTTACTAAATAGTCAATTAGACGTAGCAAATTCCGTTCTGTTTAAACTGTTTTAGTACATAATAGACCCACATCTGTTCATCATATAAACATAAAATACCAAAAATGTGTTTTAGTCTTAGTTAAGCGTTTGACAATGTAGTTGTACTACGAAATCGCGATAACGCAATTGTAAAATCTTTACAAATATATTTAGTGACAGTTAACAAAGTAATTAAGATAGTACTGTCGGTCGTAGAATTACCGTTCAGAACTCAATGAAACTTGGCATAGTGGTAGATTATAATAAGATAATGTACCAGTTAAATTTTTAAAAGGGCTACAGAGAATCAGAAAAAAGTTATTAATATTTAAAATTTTTGTTCTTTAACATTGAACCTTATGAGAAATCATAGATTTTATTTCACAAAAAGTACCGTTCAGATTACAATAATAATGGTATCAACTAAAAATGAAATTTTTTTTTGAACATTATAGTTATTTAAAAATCGATGTTCAGAGCATCTGTTATTCGTAATTATCAAATAATTAGAAAAAACTTACGTTTTGTCTCGTTGTTAATTAGATATGGAAACGTCGTAAAAGAGGTTAGGATACGCGCGAAATTTAAACATGCATGGAATGGGATATGTTGGTAAGTGAGAATATCAGTAGTATAAAAGTTTTTTATTATAAAATATAAACAACTTTTTAATACATTTATGTTTATCGAATAATGAAATGATTAAGTACGGGTCTAATAAATTACATCGAATGCTGAGAAACATGTTCCACAGAGCGATAAATGGAGAGAAAAAATACCAGAGGAATGGTCAAAAGCTTATATAGTATTCATATTTAAAAGGGAGACCGCAGAAAATGCACAAACTATAGAGGCCTAAGCATAAATATCGAGTATGGGACGTTTTGTATGGAAAGATTATTAAAAATATCATGGAGGAAAATATAAAAGGAAAAATTGGAGAAGACCAAGCAGGCTTTATGGCCGAAAAATCATGTATAGACCACATATACACTATAAAACAAACAATGGAAAAAAACTGGCAAAGAATAGAGAAGTTCATCTAGCCTTCATAGACATAAGAAACGCCTATGACTCAGTACCAAGACAAAGATTATGGAACGCAATGAAAGAAATAGGCATTGACAAAATAAACGCAGTAAAAGCTCTCTACGAAAACAACACAGTGAACATAAAAATAGGACATAAAATAGGGAAGAGACTTCAAACATCAAAAGGCCTATTACAAGGATGCTCTACATCCTCAACACTATTTAAAATATACCTCTAACAAACATTAAAAAAATGTAAGCAAAAATGTAGTGGAATGGGAGTCCCAATACGAGAAGATTACTTATATACTCTAAGTTTCGCAGACGACCAAGTAATCATAGCGCAAGATGAGGAAGACCTCAGTTATATGGTAAGAAAACTGAAAGAGAAATACACTAAAGCAGGATTAGCAATAAACTTTGATAAAACGGAATATCTAACAATAAAGGAGGGAAACGTGGAGAATCTAGAAGTAGTTAAACAAAACAATAATCAAAAGAACCAATAGATTTAAATATTTAGGAACCATCATTTCAAAAAACGCAACATCAGAAGAAGAGATTAAAGCTAGATTAGGACAAACGTGAAAATGCATAAGACAATTAAATTCGATCCTGTGGGACAAGCACATTACAAAGAGAAACAAAACACGCATATACAAATCAATAATACAAAGCATAATGACATACGGGTCAGAAACATGGACGATCAACAAAAGAAATAAATCTAAAATTAACGCGGTAGAGACGGAGTGTTAGAGAAGATGTTGTAGAGTGACACGTATGGAGAGAATACATCAAACATCAAAGAGAACGCAATAAAATAGAAAAATTATTAAAATGGTATGGACACATAAGATGAAGCGAAGATAATAGGTGGATAAAGAAAATAACGGAGTGGAGCCCTATAGGGAGAAGAAGAAGAGGAAGACCCAGACGATCGTGAAGAGACGATGTGGACGAGGCTATGGAGGACAGGGGTCTAACAGATGGAGACTGGGAAGATAGAAACGGATGGGAATCAAAGGCTGAGAGAAGGAAGACAACGTCAGCTGTAGAAAATCCTTATATATTATATATATATATATATATATATATATATATATATATATATATATATATATATATATATATATATACAGTCAGTCAAAGTGAAACTCGTACACTATAAAAATTTTAAATATTTTTATCTCAGTGTAAAATAAACAACAGCAAATACATTTTGTGTGACCTGCGTATTAGTACAAATTCCTCAGCATATAGTGATCTAAAAAAAAAATTTGGAATGTAAACAAATTGTTATAAATTTGCATTTAGAACGCCAAAATTAAACTCATACAGTTAGTATCTAATTGTTGTAAAAATACCTTGAAACAAATTTATTCTAAAATTATAGTGTCTGGTGATAGTTTCAAACATTTACTGTCGTTTAATTTTGTTTTTAAAATATGGGACGGCAACGAGGACAAACTTGCGTTGCCGAAAGGGAATTGATAATCCATCATTTTCAGATGGGTAAGTCCTACCGTCAAATCGGCAAGATTGTGAACCGAAGTCATACAACAGTTCAAAGCATTGTAGACCGCTACAAATATGAAAATAGAATAAAAAATAAACTTAGGAAAAAGTCCAGAAAATTTTTTAATTATTACGACGAACGATGGATTTTGCGAAAAGTGGAAGAAGATCCAAAAATTTCTGCTCCTAAGCTAGCAAAGGAAGCTGAAAAATATTTGCATAAAAGTGTTAATCCACAAAACAATTAGAAATCTTTTAAAAAAACATAAATTAAATAGCAGGGTTGCTAGAAAAAAGCCATTTATTAGTAAAGTAAATAAAGTTAAAAGACTACAGTTTGCTGAAGAATACCGTGAAAAGGATTTTGAATTCTGGAAAGAAGTTATTTTCACTGATGAGAGTAAGTTTAACATTTGGGGATCGGATGGGCAGCTAAGAGTATGGAGAAGGGCAAAAAATGAAGCACTAAAAGAAAAAAATCTAAGAGCGACAGTTAAGCATGGAGGAGGATCCGTTATGGTGTGGGGGTGTATGTCTGCCAAAGGCCCAGGAAACTTACATTTTATAGAGGGTATAATGGATCAAAATATGTATTTGGACATGTTGAAGCAAAATTTAAAGCAAAGCGCGGAAAAGTTTGGATTGCAGGGATCATTCAAATTTTATCAGGATAATGATCCCAAGCATAAAGCACAACGAGTTAAACAATGGCTCTTATACAACTGTCCAAAAGTACTCGAAACGCCACCACAAAGTCCAGACCTTAATGTAATTGAAAATTTATGGAGCCATTTGAAAATTGCCATCAGAAAACATGAAATTTCTAATAAAAATCAAGTCAAGGCTGTATTACAGGAACAATGGGAAAAAATATCGCCAGAATATTGTGAAAAATTGGTGCGGTCGGTCCCCAATCGACTAAGAGATGTGATAGGAAACAAAGGCCTACCAACAAAATATTAGACAGTATAGAAAGCCATTTTTTTACATTTGTACGAGTTTCATTTTGAGGTTTAAAAAATAATATTTTTATTTTTCTGTTAAAATATTTGGAATAATTTACTATTCGCATTGTTATTTAGTTATACTAATTGGGAGTTAAATGATAAAATGTTATTCTTTCAGTGTGCTTTTTTGTGTTACAAATAAAATTATATTGAAGCTAGTGTACGAGTTTCACTTTGACTGACTGTATGTATATATATATATATATATATATATATATATATATATATATATATATATATATATATATATATATATATATATATATGTTTATCGAATAAATGAGCAAATCACAAAATAGAATCAAATTAAATATTAATGATTTTTTAGTTATTGTCTTCTTTAGATTCGAAATAATTAAAAAAATTTTCTAATATTTTTTTCCTTTTGGTAACTTTAACAGCACCATTCTCATCTTTGCCTAAAATTTGGACTATACCAGGATATTTATTTTTTTATATGTCTCTTCGTCAAGCGTTTTATAAGTCACGTTTGCAGCAACCATTTTTTTCCTCATACTTACAGATACGCAATCTTTTAATAATTTTAATTCTTTAATTGCATTAGGCAAATTTTGTGAAAGCTTTATTTTATTGCAAGCATCGTCCCAACTCAGGAAAGAACCAAGTAAATCATTTCTTGTAATGTTTAATTTCTTTAAAATCTCATCAAACATGACTACGTCAGGAAGGGCATCATGTGCTTTTATCATTATTTATATTTACTGGAGTGTTCACGAACTTGCCATGTTCATCTCTTAATTTATTTGCTAATGCAATTTGCTTCAAATTTTTCTCGTATTTTTTTTGTGTAACTCTAGCCTTTCCAATGAAATACTTTTTTTTGTATGATTTAATTTTGACTCCGACATTTTAGTAGACATACGTACATAACCTATAACTTGTTGATGTTTGCGCAAGATCGAGCGCTAGTGTCTCGCGCCAGATTTAAATACATATTGAATATTTTGAGTGAAACAGAGTTACTCTAAGCATATCTCTATCTCTTTTGCTTTACGCGACGTTGCCAAATCTAAATACTACGGAATCAATAATTGAGCCAAGCACAGATTTGAAACGTGGTATCGACAGTACTACCTTAAGTAGTTTCATTGTTAAAATGTACTGTCACAAAGTAACAGACCAATCAATCAACTCTATTATTTCTGAATTCGGTTTTAAATAAATAAATTATAGTTGTGTATTTGTAAGTTTTTTTCTGATTATCACTACTAAAAATAATTACTAATGAATTTCATTTAAAAAAAAAAAAACTCCAGTGTACACATATGCTACTATTAGTGTAAGTACACGTACACTACCCTTTTATGCTCGCAATAAAAAATTGGAAAATAACATTGAGTTTTCTTCAAACATGATACGGCGGTATGCCTATATTGCCTTAGGTTAACACCTAACCTAAAATACAAAAACAAATCTTTGATTACTTTAGAAGGCTCCTCAAGAATATGAGGAGCTCAAAAAATTTCAATTTTGACAGAAATAAGCCAATAACCCCACTTCCTGCGGAAGCATTACAGGGGTTACTGGCGCGGTCGGTCTGTCTTTAATTATTGGATCTTAAGATGTGACTTCAAATAAGTAAATGAGAAAATTTAATCAGATTTTATAAAATAGTGGAAGTTAAAAATATATCGTGCTGCCATCTAAGTTTAATGTGAAATATTAGATAATGTAACTGGTTTAATAGCAACAAATTCATAGGCGTCCGCCCGTATTTATACTGAAAATAGTTTTGATATTTCATATTTCGACATTCAAAAATTTTAAACGATTAAAGAAACGTAACATAGTTTATTCGGGAAAAAGTACACTTGTGGTAAACAAATCAGAATACTAACTAGAACGTTTACGTGCTTACGTGCGGCGGTCAGCTGGAGAGAGGATGTTGGAAGTTGCCTACAGTAAAACATGGTGGAGGTTCAGTAATGGTTTAGGGTTATTTTGGCAACGGTAAAGTTGGAAAAATCTTTAGGATAGAAGGAATCATGCGAAAAGAACAGTATCAAGAAATTTTGCTAACTGAAATGCTTCCTTCTGGAAGAGATATTTTTCAGGGGAAATTTATTTTTCAGCATGACAGCGACCCTAAACATTCTGCTAAACAAATTCGAGAACTTTTGTACCAATGGAAATCCAATGACGTCCTGGAAGTGATGACTTGGCCTCCACAATCACCCGACTTGAACCCCACCGAATTGCTGTGGGACCATTTGGAGAGGTGTCTTCGAAAACTCAATCAAACATCAGAAAATCATTTCTGGGAACTTTTACAAGTAGAATGAGTCAAAGTAACCGAAGAAACTCTGAAGAAACTACTGATAGAATGCCGAAACTTGTAAAGCGGTAATTAAAAATAAAGTAGGTCACATAAATCAGAAAAAAAATCCTGGAAAATCAAGAATATTTTTCTGATTTTTTAGACTAAATAATGTGAAAATAAATAATTCATTAAAATTTAAAAAAATATATATTGGGTTTTTGTTGTCTTGGGACTGAAATAACTAGTTGAGCAAATACTTTCTGACGGTAATGTATGTCATTTTTATAGTGACCTAAAAATACAGATGGAACAATTTTTTAATTTATTTATTAGCATTTGCCGAAAAAAACCTTCATTTCTATTTGTGATCCAAGGGGACCACCACCATTTTTACAAGACAAATTCCTCACTACGTGAAATAATCTGAAAAGTTACTAAAATGAAATAGTATGTAATTTTAATTTATCACAAGTCAGGGTATTTCTTGGGGTAAACTACTCTCCCTACCAAAATAACGTAGATTTATGCAGTAACGCATAGTAGGTATTCATTTGCGTCACGTACGAAAAATCAACAAATACGCACACTTATCCGTTAGTTTAATTAAACTTAATTTATAACCTCATTTCGCGAGGTTCACAAAAATTTCTTTCACAGGATATTGAAAGGTTGTACGGGTTGAATGATATGAAAAAGCTCTAATTATCGGATGTTTTAGAGTTCATCAATTTGGTAGTTATAAATACCAACGCCCTCTGAGAACAATAATGTGAACTTCATAGGAGACAACGTAAAATTTTAAAAAAACTGCTGTAATTGCATTATTATCGACAAACTAGTAAACTGTGGATTAAAACTATGGATTGTATAATCCTTTTCGTCTGTGAAGGCCCTTATTGTTAGTAAAGGTCGCACGGTGGTAGGAGTAAATATAAAACCCACTAGCGACTGTCCGACTCGGTATCTTTGAGCTCAATGGCTTGTAATGATTAGACCATAGACATAGAGGATGGACTGAGTGTTCCGTATCCCGCTGTGAAGTAAATATGGACGCAAAATGCGAGAGAGACAAACCGAATGAGCGGCCAATAGCTGTCTCTTTCTTGAATGCCGCTAAGCTACGGCATAATATTTCTAAGTGCTCTATTTGACTAAAATCGGGCAGGGGGCTTTTCTCGCTTTGAATTCCGTTTCGGGGGGTACTGGCACAGTAAACATACTACAGTAGCGAAACTGAGCTCCAATTTGGTGACGAGATTTTTGACGGCACGTGCGTCGACGGGTCCTTTTTCAAAATGGCCGCTCAGTGTTTACATCCGATCTCAATGTGTCTTTGGAAATGTATTGTCCATCGTTTCTTGATGCGAACTGCAGTTTATATGAATATAAAGACAGAAGGAAGAGAGAGTTTGTAGAAAGAGAGAATTAAAAACGTTTGTAAGTGAAGAGAATCGAAAAGGTTGAGAAACAATTTATATAATCATGGGGAAAGGAGGTTATTGTTGTGCCGTTGAGAATTGCAAAAATAATTCAAACTGTACGCGGGGCGTTAGTTTTTTCTTCTTCCCCAAAGATGTGCTGGTTTTCAGAAAGATTTATTTTTGTGTAAACTAGTATTCAGTTATTTAAAACTATTTATATTTGTGTAAATTATAAATAAAATATATTTTTTTCTAAAAAGTGTATTCGCAAGAGGCTTCTAGTTTTCAATAACTTCATCTGTATTAATTGTTTGACACACCTTTTCTAATAATAAACCTGATAAATTTAACACTGTTTAATTGCAAGTACAATTAATACTCTGAAAGTGACTTTTTTTTTTCTATTTTTCTCTATAAATTACATTGCTCCTTTTTCATTCCAATCTTTCAAAAGTTTCTGTGAATATATTGTAAGGAATACAGAACCTATAACATATTTTATTATTTTCAAATTTTAGACAGTATATTTTATTTTCTTATAAGCTGGGGAATAGGATTACTGAAATAACTGATATAAATCGATTATTGAATCAAATATGCTATTAAAATAAGAAAAATTTTAATGTGATTCCAAAGAAATTTTTGTAATATGATTTTGCCAGACGATGTGTGCCAGAGGGTAAAATATTATCAAAAAAAGGTCGCTAAATGGACAGTACACTTAATCGAAGTCCATTTTGATGGTAATTATGGTTACTATTAAAATTTTGAAGATTTAGTTACCTGTTATTAATATTCCTCCTATAAAGAACTTATTTCTATTGTTGTATACCTATACTATAAATTAAATATAGTTATTTTCTTTTTAAACTGTAACTGACAATACTCAGTCTATATGAGTCAATCATTTCTCCTAATGAAGCTAATATGGTTAGCGAAACGCGCGTCGAGTGCTAAAATAAAGTGTTTGGTGTAGTGGTGATATATACTGAGTAGTGTCATTGTGCCAAAGATTCCACATTCCCAACAGAGTTGTAATTGACAAGTCAACTTGGTCATAACTAAGTATTATATGTAAATATAATTAGGAAATTACTGTATTGACTCTTTGATCTAAATATTAATTCATTGTAAATAAAAGTAAGCCTTAATTATGTTATCAAAAAGCAATACAGATAACAGAACACAAAAAGGTATTAATATAGAACCTCTAAGAATCATTCACATAGAAAATAGAGGTATATACATATACGTTCATAATTCATTAATATTATATTAACCTTTCTCGAAGTTACACAATATAGTTTTGTAGTTTAAGAAAAAATAAGTACCAAAGAAGTAGATACAGTGTTTTTTAATTAACAAGAGATCTATCACACCAAACAAACAACAACACTGCTTAGAAAAAAATGCTCTTATTTTAGATGTTGACATCTTAGTAAAGACAATATGTCTTTATTTCACGGTACAAGAAAAATAGCATTAGGTATTACGTATGTTAAAATTAAATTAATTTAGTCCTTAAAAAAAAACATCTTTAATCACAAATTTACTTGAAAAATGATGTAAATAAAACTTTAACCTCAAACAGTGACGTTTAACTTTGATAGACTTTTGAATTTTTGGATAAGGTTATTAAAAACTGAAGTTGAATATGAAGAATTTCATCAAATACCTTCCTATCAAGTTTTTCACCTGTATTCATTTCTATTCTAACAAAGTGATCCATTCTTTTTGTTTTTTTTTTTTATATGACTCATGCTGCATTAACTTTTATATTACTCATGCTTTATTAAATAACAAATCAAAAATTTTCAAACATTTCTATATCTATGATTTTGAATGATAAAACTTTACACAACTTTATTTATGTTTCAAATCTCGCGCTGGTCCACTTTTAACATGGCAGATTGCCACGTGACCTTCTGAAAACGAACCTGATTTTCTTACGCGGTTTATCCTTGAGTTTCGCTACTGTTACAGGCCTGCAGAAAAGAGACAGGTATTGGCCGCATAGTCGCTCTGTCTTTTTCTAGAGAATGGTCAATTTTGTGAGGTTAATGTTCAGTCCATCCTCTGAATTTATGTTTACAGTCCGTAGTTTTCATTAAGACAGTTCGCCATTTTGTCTATAATAATGCATTTAGGACAGTGTTTTTAACAGTTGTCTCCTGTGAAGTTCACGTTATTATTCTCAGAGGGCGTTGTTATTTATAACTACCAAATGGTGAACTCTAAAAGTCAGATAATAACGGCTTTTTAGTAAAAACCGAATAAATAATTTTGCAGATGTGCATTAAAAAAAAATGAGAAATTTTTGTAAACCTCTCGAAATGAGGTTATTAAGTTTAATCCAAAGTAAATTTATATTACACGTGTAGATTACGAACCTACTGTTCAAACTGTAGTCTGTTTTTTCAGACACTTCTTAGTTGTGAATAGTAGCGTTGCAAAAAGGTAAAAACATCGCCTCCAAAAACGTCGATATATCGCAACATCGATGTTTTTTTTCATAAACGTGTAGTATGTACTGTGTGTATGTACCAGGTGTACAAGTAGGAAATGCGGATTTTTTTTCTGAAAAAACATGTTAAATTCGAAGAATGATAAAAAGTGCTTTATTGAAAGTATGCTCCATCGCTTGTTATACATTTTTCCCATCTTTCGGGCAATTTGTGAATACCACGCCAGTAAAAATCTTTCCCTTTTGCTGCGAACCATTCATCGAGCCATTTTGTCACATCTTCGTACGAACCAAAGCGCTGCTCAGCAAGTGTGTGACCCATCGATGCAAACAAGTGGTAATAGGAAGGAGCCAAGTCTGGTGAGTAAGTCGCATGGGGGTAGAACTTCCCAGCTGAGTGCTTCCAACGTGTCGTGAACTGCCGTAAGTGATGGAGCATTGTCATGAAGAAAAATGACTTTGTGCTGCCTCTTTCGGTATTCTGGCCTTTTTTCAAGCAGCGAACGGTTCAAATCGGTCAATTGTTGTTGGTAACGTTTAGTATTAACCGTTTCCCCCCAGGTTTTAAACAGCTCATAATAGACCACGCCCCTCTGTTCCCACCAAACACAGAGCATCGTCTTTCTGCCAAAGCGATTCGGTCTTGCGGTCGATGTGGATGGTGCGCCTGGGTCTACCCAATGATTTTTTCGCGCTTGGGATTCTCAAAATAAATCCACTTTTTCATCTCCTGTAACTATACGATGCAAAAACGACTTCCTTTTATACCGAGCGAGCAAAATGTCACACGTGTTTTTGCGCTTTTTTCCATTTGCCTGCCTTTTGAAACGCTGAAACCATCGTGCACACGTCTCTTGCAAAGGAGCATGTTCACCAAAGCTTCTTGAAGTAATCGGTGTGATTCAACAGCAGTTTTCTTCAAATGAAAACAAAAAATTAATGCTGTCTGCGAATGCTCTTTGTTCGGTATAAACGTCGAGGGGGGGGCATATTGAACACAACAACACAACACTATGCACACACTTTTCCAATTTATCACTCGTGCGCGTCTGACACTTGTTGATGACACAACAAAATGGCGCAGTGTTAAAGCTTTATAGCACAAACTGCATTGGTGCACCATCTGTTGTCTGAAATCCGCATTTCATACTTGTACACCTGGTAGATCTTTGTTTTTCCAAACTACATCTCTGAGGGCCCCTAATATTGCTGCTGCTTTATTTGTTTGTTGTCTCACTTCTTCTGTTATATCTCCGTAGCTTTTTTTTTATGGGTCTAGCTCACGTGCTGCAGGGAAGTCCGTAAAGCGCTCCAGGAGCGGCACGAGTGCGGAAAAAGCGATTCACGTTGTTCTTGAATCGCTGTAAATTGTACTCGGTGGGAAACACAGCGCTGGGCAAATTATTCCAAAAGGATGACGTTCTCCATATAAAAGATTGCTTGAAAAGCGTTGTACGCGGAGTAACAAGCTGAACCTCATACGGATGCGAAGCACCAGCGCGACATGTATTTCTAGCAATAGCAATAGCAAATAGCTAGTAATAAGTACTCCAATATATGGAAATTTCATTACTTGCTCTATTAATTTCCCATTTATTTCTAATTTACATCTTACTGGATCTTTAGCTATTGTGATGCATTTTGTTTTGTCGGTATTGACTTCCATGTTTTATCTTTCTGCAACTTGTTTGAATTTATAGAGCAGTCTTTGTAGACTGTGTTCCGATTGTGATATTAGGACAAAATCATTTGCATATCCCAGTATCTTTATTTGTTTATCTCCTAGTTCGTATCCATCGTTGACTAGTTTTACTTCCTCAATGATTTTGTACATTATTATGCAGAATAATAACGGTCTTAAGGTATCTCCCTGTCTTATTCCTACGTTTATATTTATTTTCTTTGTTAATTCGTTATTACTTCTTACTTTTGTTATGTTACCGTGGTTGAGTTTTTGGATTATTTGTGGTATTGGGTACGGAATTAGGTCCTTTATTAATTCTAATAGAGGGTTCATCTGGCCCGGATGATAGCACCCTGTCAGGGCTCCTGCCTAGGATACAGGCGAACCTGCTGCCTTGTAGGAAGACGTTGAACTCGCCAAAGGCTAGAGGAAGAAAAACCTTGACCACAAATTGACCGGCCCTCCAGGTTGGGGGTTGAGGCATCGGGCTAACTCCTCGATACTCGGAAAAACGTTACTGTTAAAAAACCTAGTCAACAGCCTCGGAATAAAGAACAAAATACACGAAGACGACAAACGCTACGAAAACGGACAATGAATTTTGCAACATGGAATGTGCAAGGATGGACGAATAAGACCAATGAAGTTATCTTTGAGCTCCAAAAATCAGATGTCTCCCTTGCGGTACTAACAGAGACAAAAAAAAAAAGGGACAGGGCTCAGAAAATTTAGGAAGGTATGACCACTTTTACAGCGGTGTACCGAAAGATAAGCGTGCCCAGCAATGCGTGTCCATCCTGATATCTAAAAACTCAGAAAATGCATAACATCATGGGAACCAATCAGCGAAAGAATTATAAAAATGAACTTAACAGCGCAAGGACATAAAGTTACAATCTTTGGAGTATATGCAATAAATGATGACGCCCTAGTAAATCAGAAAAAACGAATTCTTTGAGCTACTAAATAGAGAAATAGTAAACGTTGGAGATACCAGAGAAGTAATAATCTTAGGAGACCTGAACGCTAGAATAGGAAAAAAAGTTCAAGACGAAGTAGTAGGTAGACATGGAGAGGAAATTCTAAATGATAATGGCCAAAGACTAATAACAGTGTGCGAACAAAATGAGTTAAGAATAACTAATGGATTCTACTCACACAAATGGATCCCTAAATATACCTGGACTAAGCCATCTAGAAACCAGCGATCCATAATTGATTACCTGATTGTCCGTCAGAAAACAATCCTTAGAATCCACGACGTCAGAGCTTATAGAGGAGCTACTTGCGGTAGTGACCACCATCTCCTAAATGCAAAAATAAGCTTTACTGGCAAAAAGCCACACACGCATACTCAAAAACGTGACGACTATGAAGAGATAGAATTTAGTAAATACAACCTAGAAAGCTTAGACCAAGAAAGTACCAAAAATCTGTACAGAAGGAGACTAGAGGAGAAACTACAACCCAGAGACTTTTCGACCACATCAGAGCACTACAACCACATTAAAAACTGTCTACACGAAGCAGCAAAAGAGTCACTAGGATTCAAAGAAGGAGAAAGCCGTCTAAAACCTTATTGGTGGGACTCGGATATAGAAGAAAAAAATAAAAGAAAAGAACGAAGCATATAAAAGATACCTCAGCACGCGAACAGAAAAACAACAAAGAAATGTATAAACAACTTCAAGCTAATGTACGTAGGATGATTACACAAAAGAAAAATGAAATTTGGGAGAGACGCTGTAACAGAGTAAACACGTACATAGGAGGAGCCAAAAGTACAGAAAGTTGGAGACTTATAAAATCACTGCGCCAAAATACCAAAAAGGAAATTATATCGCCCATCACTTTAATAAATTGGGATAAATACTTCAGCTCCTTACTTACGGAAAACCGAGAACTATACAGAGATCCACCTGAGGAAATTGACGCCATAAAAGTGACCGCATCACCGATCCGTATTACAGTCAGAGAAGTAAAAGAGGTGTGCACAAAACTCAAAAACAGAAA
>JAHKBH010003879.1:0-11766 GCA_019049505.1 Pachyrhynchus sulphureomaculatus
TTTGCATATTTCCGCTTACTTAGTTGTATAGCCCTGTATGTATCAAATTTAAAATGTATGTTTTATTATGCTGTTTACTACGTATATAAATTTTTATAATATGTACCTACATTATTATTATTATTTATTACAAAAAGTTCTTCTTTCTCACATTTGATCAATGTGGTTCCATGTTTGGCTGACGGGCCAAAACCAGTCAGCACAAACGCTATTACCATTCCGTATTAAGGAATGACCTGACAATGTTACATGTTTTCAAAATCACTGACTTCTGAATGTTTCTGTGTATGTCCGTGTTGAGTCCCAATTGCACTAAATGTGGTGTGAATGTTATTGGTGTAAGGCCTGTGGCTGATATAATGAGGGGGACAATGATGACTTTTTCCTGTCTCCATAGCCTTTTTATTTCCGTTGCAAGGTCTGTGTAATTTGGAAATTTTTTCTGTTGTATTTCGCTTGGATGTTTGTGTCGTTGGGGACAGCTATGTCAATCAGATAGGTGACTTTTCCTTTTTTGCACTGAAAAGTAATATCGGGTCTATTGGCGGAGACTGTTTTATCTGTATGGATACCGATATCCCAGTAGAGCTTGTAATCTTCATTTTCAAGTATGGATGTTGGCGTGTATTTGTAGTAGGGATCTGTGTTTTCTATGAGTCTGTATGTTGTGGCTAGTGCTTGGTGAACCACTTTGGCAGCTGAATCATGCCTGGCTGTGTACTCCGTTCCGGCCAATATTTTACATCCGCTCGTTATGTGTTCGATCGTTTCTTTCTGCTGGTGGCATTTCCTACATCTGTCCTCTGCAATAGTCGGGTCTTTGATGATATGCTTTTGGTAGTTTCTGGTTTAATATGACTTTATCCTGGATGGCAAGTAAGAAGCCTTCAGTCTCAGGGAATAGCTGCCCATCCCGTAACCAGGTGTATGATTGTTTTTTATTTACGTCTTCTTGTTCTATGTGGTATCTGTGTTTTCCGTGGAGTGTTTTTTCTCTGACCACGTTTTCATCTTTTCCTGTTGTAATTGGGTGTGACTGCTGTGTGTGTCTGCTGAGTGGTCTGCCCGGGCTAAGTCGAGAGGTGTGTAGTTTTTGTCTGCTTTCACTGTCGCTGTGTGGAGGCTGGTTTGCTTGCTGTGAAAGAATTTCCTAAGTGTTTGTATTTGTTTTGTGTGTAATGATCTGATGTCTATAATTCCTCTTCCTCCTGCCTTCCTCTCGATGGTAAGTCTTTCTTTGCATGCGTTGGGGTGTAATTTCCTGTATTTGGTGAATTGAGATCGTATAAGGATGTGAATATTTTCTATGTCTGTTTGTGACCATTTGATGATACCAAATGCTGCAATATGTGAGTATAGGTATAGCGAACGTGTTGATGGCTTTAGTGAGATTCTTAGAGTTGAGTTTTGTTTGCAAAAGTTTCGTCAGTCTGTTTTTGAATTCGGTTCTGAGCTCTGTTTTGATGTGAGTGTGGTTGAGTTTGGTGCTTTGTTGGAAGCCTAAATATTTGTATGTTTCTTTATCGAACATGTTATCGAGCGTTTCATTGTTGATGGTTTCTGTCTCATGGTGGTGCTTCCATTGGCCTTTGTTGATGTGGAGCACTTTGCATTTACTTATACCAAATTCCATATTGACATCTAAGGTGAATATTTCTGTGATTTTGAGGAGTTCTTTCAGCTGTGTTTGCGTGGCAGCGTAGAGTTTTATGTCGTCCATATATAGGAGGTGGTTTATTTTATGTTGATTCTCTTTTTGGTGTCTGATATTGAAGCCATGCTCTGTTCTGTTTAGTATATTGAGAGTGGATTGAGACAGAGGCAAAACCATAGAGCACTGAGCGAGTCTCCCTGAAATATACCCCGTCTGATTGTACAGCTCTTCTGTTTGGATCCATTCGGTTTGTGTTTCTAGGCGTATTTTGGTTTTCCATGTTTTCATAATTTGCGCGAGAAACTGCCTGAGGTGTTGGTTGATTTTATAGATTTCTAGGGCCCTGATTAACCAGCTGTGGGGTATGGAGTCGAAGGCTTTTTTATAGTCTATGTAACCGATGTGAAGGTTTCTGTGTTCTTTTCTGGTTTGTCCCATAATCACGCTATCTATAATCAGCTGCTCTTTGCATCCTCGACTATTTTTCCTGCATCCCTTCTGCTCTTCTGTGAGGATATTGTTGTCTGTTAGGTGTTGTTCTATTTTCTTCGATATTGTGGCTGTGATGATCTTGTATAGGGTTGGAAGACAGGTGATAGGTCGGTAGTTTGACGGATTGTGTGGTGTCTGAGCTTTTGGGTTTAACGTATGTTATTCCTTGTGTGAGGAAAGTGGGAAATGTGTGTGGTTGTAGAATGGCTTTGTTGATTTGGTGTGTGAGTGCGTGTCGTGTGTGGTGGTAAACTGTTTGTACCAGAAGTTTTGTATATTGTCTATTCCAGGACATTTCCAGTTGTGTGTGTGTTTGATAGTTTCTGTAATTTCTTGTGTATTAAATGTGGTATTTTCTTGTTCTGTCACATGTTTATGTTTGTCTTCTTCGGCTTTGATCCAGGGGGTGTTATTATTGTGTTGTTTGGGTTCTGACCAGATACTTTTCCAATAATCTGTGAGTTCTTGTTTGTTTGGTGGTTCAGTCACTGCTATCTGTTTGTTGTACATAGTTTTCCGGTAGAACTGTTTTTCGCTTCTTCGGAAGAGGTTGTTGGTGTCTTTTCTCTCATTTGATTCTTTGTATCTACGAGAGTCTTGCGGCATATACAGACAGTTTTTGTTTCAAGGTATCGAGGATTTCTGGCAGTGTTCTGTTGGGAGACTTAGATTTGATCTTGTTTGCCCCCTGTGTGACACGTTTGGACGCGTTCCCGCTTATAAACTGGGTAAGATGTCCTAGATCTCTCCTGATGTTGTTGATTTTGTTTTCTATTCTTATTTGCCATTTGAATTTTGGTTTTGTCCTGTTGGGGTTTCCTTGTCGTTGAGGGAGTTTTTGATTATTTTGTGTTAGAGTGGTGATTGCTGCTGCGTATATTATTGTGTGAATGTCTTCGATTGTGCTGAGTCTGTTATATACTGAGGTATTATGTGCTTGTTTAGTGTGTTGAGGATTGGTTGCGTGCTCTGTCTGAAGATTAAACGAGGGATGGGATTTCTTGTTGTGGGGTCGGTGCCTGACCATCGAGCTAGATGTGATTCCATTTTTGCTTTAAGTGTTTGTATGAGAGGTGATTCGGGGTGATGTTGTGTGGATGTCGTTGAGGGTGGCGAGTGATTCATGTTGTTGTCTGTGATATGGTGTTGCGCGGTACTCGCAATATTATTTTGCGTTATGCTCCTCCTGGGTGGTGGGTATTGTTGTGTTCGACTGGGTGGTTTGTGTGTGTGTGAGGCTGGTTCGGAATCTGCTTTATTGTTTCTATTGTTTGGTTGGTCTGTGTTCAGTTCAACAGCCACTGTGTCCTTGATGGTTTGCAATTCGAGAGGTGTGAGACGATTGTTCTTGGTAATAACTCTTTTTTGGTCTACTACTCTCTGTTCTGAAACAAGTAATTGCAGATGTGGATATTCGGTCAAGAAAAGTCTGTGCAGTTGCTGTCTGTAGCCCGATGTTATTGTTTCGAGTTTGGTGGCGGTGTAGTAACAGCGCATCACCGTCCTATTCATCTCATCCGTCCACTTTAACCGCTGTCTTGGTTTTCCAGCCTTCGTAGTTGCATGTTGTCCTTGCAATACATACGGGCCCTGGCCTGGCTTTGGTGGTTGTGTTTGTCCCGTATCTACGTCGGTTGCGCTTGGGATTGATGTTGGTGGGTCCAAGCGGCGAGTGATTCTCTTCTCAGTGATTTTCTTTGTCAGGTTTTGTGTTTTCATTACAGCAACGCATGGCGTGTTCGTTGATTCCTGTGGTGCGACTCATGCGCTGCTGTGATTTTCCCGCCTTGGTGGGTGTCGGCTTAGTCGCCAACACAACACTTTTGGCAGGTCCATTTTCGGTTGCCTGGTCTTCATCGTTTTGGTCGAGCTGCCATTTCCCGCGACGTCCTCGACCGTTACGTCGCTCGCCCGATGCTTCTTTTATTGGTCTGTTGTTCTCTGGAATGTTTTCAGTGTTTTGTGGTGTCAGAAGCTCAAAGTGTCCCGACATTGGGTTGCCCGTTAGTAGAAGGTAAATGGTTTTGTTGTATTTTCCCGTGCTTATTATTGTTGGTCTGTCCGTAAAAGTTATTTTTGTATGTCTTGTTCTTCGTTGTTTTGAGAAGATATGAAAGTTGCTATTTTGTGTTTCCGAGAGGGCAAGTATCTCTAGGCTCGTTCCATAGGTGCCATTTTTCCGCATATAATTATAATAGTTATTGAAGTCTTTTATATCGTCGACTTCAATTAATGAAAATGTGTGAAGTTCCGACCAGTTTTGTTGTAAATATCTTAGAGCAACCTCTCGGAGTTTCTCATGATGGTTCTGGTGGCCATATAAGTATAAGCTAACTGCACGGAAAAGGCAATTTCCATCACCTACAATGTCGGATCTGGTAAAACTATCGGGAGTAGTTTCGACTGAGGCGGTTGTTTGGTTCGTCTGTAGTTGTTGTTGTGGTGTTGCTGTAGCTGTTTGTACGACAGGGGTCCGCCTCCGCAACACCCTTCCATTTTCATTATTATAATTATTATTGTTTAACATAGTATTCCCACGAGTATCCTAGGAAAGAAAGGTCGACTGCGGCAGAGCCTGGATGCCACAGCAAGGCTACTTACTCCCGGAGGGCGCCCGGTATCCGGGGGAACCGTTCGCGACTCATAAACGCTGAGCCATTCATCTTCTCGGCACGGTAAACACCTTAAGATTGCGTTTTTATTACACATAATCTGGACAACACAAGACAGCACAACATGACTCAGGTACCTCGGGATCGTCAATGCCCGTACTAGGAGAATCCTGGGATTCCCCTAGCCCCTGAGGGCCTATTATTATTATTATTATTATTATTATTATATGTTCATCTTTAAGTAAAGTAATAAAATACATTATTATTTTATATATATTTTTTATTTTGTATAATATTATATTTAGATTTAGTTCATTCGCCCTGAATGTTGAAAATTTAAAATTGGTTTTTTATTGCTACATTTGTATAGTACTCGTATCATGTAATGTGAAACAATAAATTTATATTTTTCAAGTCTATTTCGATTTTTTTTACTGCATATTTACAACATGTATGTGCATATTTTGAAAAAATTATTTGCATATTTATGCACATATTTTAAAGTTTTTCACTTGCATATTTGGGTTTCCTTAGTTATTATAGTAGTAATACTAACCTGATTTTCAATTTTCCATACTGTCATGCTTCAAAATCATAATATCTTTTAACATTAACGATGTCTGAACGATTAATGCCAATATTGGTATGAAGGGAAGAACCAACATTTGTAGCAGGTGAAGTTTTCGTCCTCTTCCATCTGCAGGATTGATTGATTTAGCGCAACAGTATCCTCTGGGTGCTACTTGCGAAATATCTTCAGAGCTTAGAGATCTCAACGAGGAATCATCTCCTTCTGAAATATTGTTCTGGAGGGCTTTCTGGTGGTTTTTGAGCATAGCTGGAAAGGTAAGAACGTTTTTTAACTACAAGAAACATATAGAAGTACCAACTAATAGATATTGCGGAGAAATTATGTATAACAATATAATAAATATGCAATACAATAATGTATACAAGATATTAGCTACCTAATCCTCTCACGTCTAAAAGTTTTAAAAATGAACTTCTGGAGAAGAACATTCGACGTCTCCAGACTGAAACATATTAGAAAGGTTGCAATCTCAGGGACTATGGAAGTGACGTACACCACTATGATAGAAACTATCATAGCTAAACGCTTAAGATGGTACAGGCATTCTTGAAAGGATGTCAAATAGCCGTTGGTGCAAAAAATCTGGAATAAACTTCACCAGTGAAAAGAAAACGTGGAAGGACAGCAAGAAACCTGGTTACGAAATATATGAGAAGCTATGTTTTTTATGGGCATAACACACGTGCTTCCGGAAATCCCTAAAGCACCACGGGAGCGACGCATGTACGGAAAAAGCGATCTATTCGGCGGGAAACACAGTCTTGGGCAAATTATTTCAAGGAGATGAGGAGGAAGAGTGACAAGCTGAACTTCATACGGATGAAATGTATTAGTGCGACATGTATGCACGGCTCTGAAAGGAATTAGGTGGGCTACATCCATCGAACACTGTTCATGAAAATACTTGCAGATTAGACTCAAGCCGCAACGGTTTTTCGATGTCTTCGATGCTTTCTTCTTTATACAATCCAACAAATGCTGTGTATGTTTGGGAGCAAAGCCGCAAAGATAGCAGCAGTTTTCCATCGTTGGTCGAATTGGTGCTTTGCACAGAATTAGCATTTGTTGTGAAGTGTAAAGCAAATGGACGATGCTAGAGAAATGGAGTGTCCAGACATAACTATGTGAGATTAAGCAACGTTAACTGTTTTAGAAAAAATTGCGGTCTAGATTTTTGTAGAGTTAAATTTTACTTGGTTACTGTCTGCGGATATTTGTTTGAATAGCTAATGTTTGAGCGTTCAAGCTTAATGAAGACATAAGCATATTATCATCCGAAAAGCTGCAGATTAGATTCCAGGTTCTTTCCAGCAGATCGATAAGTAATTGAAAAAGAAAGTAGGAGAATTGGGGCATATCAGCGTTGATAGTGAGGATATTAGAAGGACACCACTTCTTCTTGTCCTAAAAATACCAGGTCCTTTTGGTCAGTCGCTAAGGCAGTTAGTCAAAATTTCACCAAATCCACCATACCACCACTCACACGGCCAGGTAATTAACATATATTGCAACAAAACTTGTTGAGAAAGCGAACTTATTGGCTGAACAATTATTCCCATAGTGCAGTCAAGGATGTCCGATATTGTCTCAGACAGCATATCATAAAACGTATTTTAAGGGGGGGATAGGGTTTTAAAATTATTTTTTTTCGTTTTTTTTTTCAAAATTTATGAGATGAAAGTACCACATTTCAAGAATATTGTGTGAAAATTTCAAGTCAATACGAAAAAAACTGGCGGAGATAGAGCGGTTTTAGTTTGAGTCCCTCCAACGGGCCTCAATAAATTCAGTGAATAACGTATAGTTCAGTTTAGGTTAGGTATTTTACCAAACACGTGCTCTGTGTATTTCTATTAGTTTTCTCAGTGATTTTATATTAATTATAATCAAAATGCCTAAGAAAGTTACCAGAGAAGATCGTAAAAGCAGTGGGTCGAGATTGGACAGATCAAAAAAAGTAGTACCTCCACAGAAACGTAAAACAGACGAGATCGAAACAAACAGTGCTTCAGCAAAAAAAAATAAAAACAAGAGGATCTGGAAAAATATTACAGAATAGTTAATTTTATGTTAGTTTTTTCAACCATCGCGAGTTTAGTAAAGTGTGACGGCAAAATTTCTTTTAAGTCGTGTAAAAGTGAAGGTCTTGGATTCACCATCCAAGTTAATTGTGAAAAGTGTAAAAACCTCTGCTTTATTCCTTCTAGTAATAGAATTTAGTCTGGAGTGTATGAAATCAATTATCAATTCGCTTTTACCATGCCAGTCTTAGGCTTAGGATTAGCTGGATGTGAAAAGTTTTGCGGCCTGATGGATTTATCAGCTCATTTTTTATCAAAAACAACCTACAGTTCGTATTTACAAAAAATGTGTTTAGTCATAAAAAACACCGCGCGTGCATTTTTTTCATCTGCTGTGGATGAAGAGAGAGAAGCCACGTGTAAAGAAAATAATGTAGAAGATACAATGGAGTTGACCGGATCAGGTGACGGCACCTGGAAAAAATGAGGATTCGCATCTTTATTTGGCGTGTCTTCCTTGATCGGTTATTATACCGGAAAAGTTCTGGATATTTATGTAAAAAGCGCCTACTGTCATGACTGTAAAACTTGGGAATCAAAACTAAATTCTGCAGAGTACGAAGAGTGGTATACTGCTCATGTGAAAGAAGGAAAATGTCAAGCTAATCATACTGGTCCAACTGGAAATATGGAGGTTGAAGCAATAAAATTAATGTTTGAGCGTTCAAAAGATAATAAAGTGAAATATCGCAACTATATCGGCGATTCAAAACATACTCTGGAGTACTGAAATATAAACCTTATGGTGATGATTATTTGATAAACAAAAAAGAATGTATAGGTCGTGTTCAGAAGCGAGTGGGTACCCGATTGCGTAACATAGTGAATAAAACTACACAAGAATCGACAACTGCGGCGGGAAAAAAAGTAATCAGAAAAAGTCTATCTGGTAAAGGTAAACTTACTGGAAAAAAATGATAGACAAGTTGACTGTATATTACGGTTTGGCCATTCGACGTAATTGTGATTCTGTAGAAAAACATGAAAAATGCCAACAAACAAGAATCCGCAGCATCAGAATTGTGACAAAGGCGAAGACTCGTGATGTGAATGGCAGAGAGCTGCAGCAACGAATAACCTTAAGTCATTTAAACATAGTTACACCGCACTTCCAAGCGAGGTTTTACAAGTAATAAAACCTATATATGAGGACTTGAGTAATGAGAAACTTTTGGAGCGATATCTCGGAGGTTTTACACAGAACAATAATGAAAGTTTGAACCAACTTATATCGAAAACTACTCCAAAAATATTGAGTGGTACCTCTAATCTCGTTGACATTGCTGCTCATATAGCAGCATGTACATTCAATGAAGGTTGTTTTGCTCTGCTGTCCATCATGCATGATATGGGTATCACTGCAGGGCCAAGTTCTCATGGATGGGCGAAAGAAGTCGACAAAAATCGGATAAATCGAGCTGAGCTCAAAACTGCTCTTGAAAGCAAACAAGGCCCGATTAGCCGTAGACAAAAGCAACAACGGGCTCTGGACGCCCACGATGATAGCTCCGTAATGTATGGACCTGGCATTGACGACTCTATGTAAGTAAAAAAAAAAAAAATACTTGTTTACTTATTATGAATTTTTAAATTTCTCAGTGTAAAACCACAGTAAACATACTACAGTAACCAAACTGAGCTCCAATTTGGTGACGAGATTTTGACGACGCGTGCGTCGACGGGTCCTTTTTCAAAATGGCCGCTCAGTGTTTACATCCGATCTCAGAATGTCTTTGGAAATGTATTGTCCATCGTTTCTTGATGCGACTGCAGTTTATATGAATATAAAGACAGAAGGAAGAGAGAGTTTGTAGAAAGAGAGAATTAAAAACGTTTGTAAGTGAAGAGAATCGAAAAGGTTGAGAAACAATTTATATAATCATGGGTAAAGGAGGTTATTGTGCCGTTGAGAATTGCAAAAATAATTTAAACTGTACGCGGGGGGAATTAGTTTTTTCTTCTTCCCCAAATATGTGTTGGTTTTTAGAAAGATTTATTTTTGTGGTAAACTAGTATTCAGTTATTTAAAACTATTTATTTTTTGTGTAAATTATAAATAAAATATATTTTTTTCTAAAAGGTGTATTCTCAAGAGGCTTCTAGTTTTCAATAACTTCATCTGTATTAATTGTTTGACACACCTTTTCTAATAATAAACCTGATAAATTTAACACTGTTTAATTGCAAGTATAATTAATACTCTGAAAGTGACTTTTTTTCTATTTTTCTCTATAAATTACATTGCTCCTTTTTCATTCCAATCTTTCAAAAGTTTCTGTGAATATATTGTAAGGAATACAGAACCTATAACAACAAATTTATTATTTTCAAATTTTGGACAGTATATTTTATTTTCTTATAAGCTGGGGTTTGAAAGTTTAAATATTAAGTATCGTGTTGAGATCACAAAACCACTGGGGAATGGTATTATTGAAATAACTGATATAAATCGATATGCTATTAAAATAAGAAAAATTTTAATGTGATTCCAAAGAAATTTTTGTAATATGATTTGTCAGACGATGTGTGCCAGAGGGTAAAATATTCTCAAACTAAGTTCATTAAATGGACAGGACACTTAATCGAAGTCCATTTTGATGGCAATTATGGTTACTATTAAAATTTTGAAGATTTAGTTACCTATTATTAATATTCCTCCTATGAAGAACTTATTTCTATTGTATACCTATACTATAAATTAAATATAGTTAATTTCTTTTTAAACTGTAATTGACAATACTCAGTCTATATGAGTCAGTCATTTCTCCTAATGAAGCTAATATGGTTAGCGAAACGCGCGTCGAGTGCAAAAATAAAGTGTTTAGTGTAGTGGTGATATATACTGAGTAGTGTCATTGTGCCAAAGATTCCACATTCCCAACATAGTTGTAATTGACAAGTCAACTTGGTCATAACTAAGTATTGTATGTAAATATAATTAGGAAATTACTGTATTGACTCTTTGATCTAAATATTAATTCATTGTAAATAAAAGTAAGCCTTAATTACGTTATCAAAAAGTAATACGGATAACAGAACACAAAAAAGTATAGAACCTCTAAGAATCATTCACATAGAAAATAGAAGTCTATACATATACGTTCATAATTCATTAATATTGTATTAACCTTTTTCGAAGTTACACAACATAGTTTTGTAGTTTTAAGAAAAAATAAGTACCAAAGAAGTGATACAGTGTTTTTAATTAACAAGAGATCTATCACACCAAACAACACAACACTGCTTAGAAAAAAATGCTCTTATTTTAGATGTTGACATCTTTGTAAAGACAATATGTCTTTATTTCACGGTACAAGAAAAATAGCATTAGGTATTACATATGTTAAAATTAAATTAATTTAGTCCTTAAAAAACATCTTTAATCACAAATTTACTTGAAAAATGATGTAAATAAAACTTTAACCTCAAACAGTGACGTTTAACTTTGATAGACTTTTCAAATTTTGGATAAGGTTATTAAAAACTGAAGTTGAATATGAAGAATTCCATCAAATACCTTCCTATTAAGTTTTTCACCTGTACTCATTTCTTTTTCTAACAAAGTGCTCCATTCTTTTTGTTGTTTTTTTATATATTACTCATGCTGCATTAACTTTTATATTACTCATGCTGTATTAAATAACAAATGAAAATTTTTCAAACATTTCTATATCTATGATTTTGAATGATAAAACTTTGCACAACTTTATTTGTGTTTCAAATCTCGCGCTGGTCCACTTTTTAACATGGCGGATTGCCACGTGACCTTCTGAAAACGAATCTGATTTTCTTACGAGGTTATCCTTGAGTTTCGCTACTGTATAGTGTGTTTACTGTGGTAAAACTTTAAATCGATTTTCCCACAACTTGCTTTTTCAAAGTCGGTGGACACTGTCACTCGAAATATATTGTACCGAATTTTTTTGAAATTTTGCACACTCTTTCTACACATAATTAGCGAGGTAACGCCGTCGAGTTTTTTTTTTAATTTTAAGTATATTTTATAACGACTTGATTGTTAATTTTTTCGTCAAAAATCGGTATTTTGACTTGTAAGTACCACAAAAAATCCAAAAATTGAAAATAAAAATCTCGGCAGGGCTACTAGAAAAACTTATGAACTAACAGAATTTTCTTGGTTTTTTTGTTTTAGATGATCCAGTCATAAGTTCTGATGTCCACCGCAAAAACACCTTTTTGCTGACGCGCCCATTAAGAGTTGCTGCCACCGGCTGACATCTTGATATTCTTTTACGAAAAATTGCCCACAATATCGTGAAATGTCACCTGATAATACCATATTAAAGTCAATTCATTGATCTTTACTGTTGTTCA